>PVJC01012034.1:0-41224 GCA_004026665.1 Murina feae | reverse complement strand
CTCTACACATAACAATGTCTTTCACCCATATGTTTCCCTGGGGGGAAATGGGCCATTTTCTCAATGCAGAGTTCCCTTTGATGTGAAAATGGAAGCTTCAGGTAGAGCTTAGTTAAAGCCCTTGGAGACGTCTCACTAACCGCATTATTTCGTGGAAGTGGGGCTGTGGCTTAGCCTTCCAGTTGGTCGAAGGCAGAAGCCAGTAGCAGGACCCAGGATTTAGACTTTGCTCGTTAGGTCAACATACATACACTGCTTCCTACTCTCGCCGTAGATACTTCACTAGCCCCTAAAATTTGGCAAGGTTGATATTCAGTTTATGATATTGCCATATCTGTGCCTAACACCAGCTCGGCTTTTAAAAAATAAATTTTTTTTTTTTATTGATTTCAGAGAGGAAGGGAGAGAGAGAAACATCAATGATGAGAGAGAATCACTGATCAGCCGCCTCCTGCACGCCCACACTGGGGATCGAGCCCGCAACCCAGGCCCCGACCGGGAATCGAACCATAAGTCTATGCTCAACCACTGAGCCACGCTGACCGGGCCAGCTAGCATCTTAAGACCCTCAGGGAGCAGCCACTGAAAGGATAGGTGCACTCTTGCTAAGTATGGGATATGAAAGACCACGCGTGCCTGCAAGAAAGGCTTTGTTGTCTTAAGATGCACCTTTCTTTGAAATAAATAAATTATAAAGGTAGAACATAAGGAGCTTCTTATCTGCTTTCGACTCTTGGCATGGCTTTCCTGGAGCTTGAATTCCCCAAGGTCAAAGGGGAGACTGGAGATGTTCCTGCTGCTGCTTTATGAAGCTTTCCACATCCCACCAACCCCTGGCCTCATGTCTTTCCCGCAGCCCACCCTCCCTCCACTGGAGTCTGATGTGTGACTAAAACACACAAAAAACCAGCCACTTACAGCGTCAAGAAAGCTCTCAACAACCACAGAAATGCCAGTGGGGGTGGGAGGGATGTGGAGGGAAGTGGGCAGAGGAAAGGTAGTTTAGATCACCAAGAGTAAGTAAGCACAAACTGAAATCCTTGTCTGTAGGTCTGACACAAGTGAATGGTCCTGTTGGTTAAAACCAGCCAGCTACAGTGCCCACCTTCATCAACCTGTTGACCTTTTACATTTATAGACAGAGTTGTTTCTAAGAGTCAGCTTGGTGTAAACTAGTTATTCTTTTTGTGTGTGTGTATGAAATGTAGTGGGGTTTTTTGTGTTTGTTTGTTTTTTTAAAATATATTTTATTGATTTTTTTTCCTTTTTTTTTTTTTTTACAGAGAGGAAGGGAGAGGGATAGAGAGTTAGAAATATCGATGAGAGAGAAACATCGATCAGCTGCCTCCTGCACAGTGTAACCAAGGTACATGCCCTTGACCAGAATCTAACCTGGGACCCTTTAGTTCATAGGCCGATGCTGTATTCACTGAGCCAAACCGGTCAGGGCTGTGTTTGTTTGTTTTTTAATAAATTCTTTAATGTTGAAAGTATTACATATGTCTCCTTTTCCGATAACCCAGTTATTGTTACTCAGACTTCCCTGGCCTGCCCTTCTCACCCTGAGGGCAGCTGTTGGGTGGGTTTCACACCCCTGTGCTGGCCCTTCTTTCCCTGAGTCCCAAGCAAGCAGCTGCTGAGCGCTGTGTTTGCATTCATTCAGACAATCTCAGTTTTAGCCTGTGATTCTGAAATCACTTTTAAGAAACTGAAAACATTTGGTGTTACTGTTAGTACTGAGTCTGCTGATTCGCCTTTGCCTGTGGAAGAAGGGAAGGCATGAGTAAGGATAAAGTGGCTGCAGCCAGCAGGCTGCACATGGGCCAGTGTTCGGCTCCTGCTGATCAATTTTGGATCAGTTGAAAAGATTCTGATCATTTTAGATGATTGGGTTTTTACATGCCAGCCTCAACACCGTGTCCATCCCCTGCCCCTTATTCTTGGAACATGTTTAACTGAAGGAGAATGAAGCTCTTACTCTTCTTGCTTCCGCAGAACTTTAGTTTATATGCTACAGCGCAAAATCCTACATTGAACCCAACTAAATTCGGACTGATTTTGTACACTTCTAACTTTCTTGTAGACAGAAGAAAAAGTCTTTGTTAGGAGGCATTGACCTTGAACTTGGGATTCGATGGAGATTGGCTTTTCACCCTGAATAAACAGAAGCAATCTGGAATCTTTTTCCTTTGTAATACACTGCTCTTTCTCTTCCTCATCTACAGGAGTTTTGTGTGTGTGTGTTTTTTTTTTTAAGGAACTTTTGCCAAAGCTAGAATTTCTGGTTTTATTTCCTAAAATGAAAATAGATTAAGAGGATTTCATCTTTTTTTATCACGGTAGTCGTCATCTTCAATGCCTTGGTTTCATTTGTGCCAAATTAGATGCAAGTGCCCCACTCCTCTTCATTGTCTAATTGTGGGCTGAGCCACAGGCCGAAGGGTGTTCGACAGTCTGCGGTACATCCAGAAGCCCAGCGGCCAGAGGGCTGTGCAGGACCGCACGTAGCATCTAAGCACTTACATCCTCCTGTTGATTCCTAGCGGAGGAGAGGGATGGTTACCTGCTGCAGTTGTGCCTCTGAAATAATAAACGCTACCACATAACAATATATAAAAGAGATCCTTCAAACTCTTGCTCCTATATTGTCCTAAAAGAATTTAGAAAGCAGGTACCCCCTTGAACGTATTCAAGTTGACATAAGTTTAATGGCTGCAGAGATATAATTACTGGCATATTGTATATCTGCTTTAAATGTTTTTAATTGTCAGTTTTGGTTCTGGTTTTGCTCAAAACCTGAGGTTTGCAGATTTGACTCATTCAATTTATGGAAAGTGCCCTCCACATAACCTAATGGGCCCCGTCAGTCTTCACTTTCAAATCAAATCAGTCTGGTTTTCTGTCAAGTCAAACTGGCTTCATTTCTCAGTTTAAATAAA
Source organism: Murina feae (assembly GCA_004026665.1). Lineage (NCBI taxonomy): Eukaryota > Metazoa > Chordata > Mammalia > Chiroptera > Vespertilionidae > Murina > Murina feae. The sequence goes on along the minus strand of PVJC01012034.1, from coordinate 38,285 downwards.
ACAACTGTGGTCCCTTTGACAACAGGTCTTCTGAAGAGCATGATTCTCAGAGAGACAGGTAGCAAGTACTTAAACTGGTGGACGTGAGACCCGGAGTGTTGCCCTGGAGCGCGTCGAGGGAGAGCTCTCTGCCCTGTTTTATAAGATTCAGTGGGATGCTCTGGGGGCACTCATCCTCCGGGCAGTTTACCAGGTTAATTTGGAATGGGCTCCCACTGCGGGTCCATCTCAGTACAACCTGTTGTTTTCTCTGAAAAGCATGGGAGATCTGTGACTCGCTTTTATTCAGCAAGTCTCTTATTTTCTAGATTCTTAGAAGAGTGGGCTACTTCTGCAGGTGACCAGCCCCATTTTCACCAGTTTCTGTTGATGTTTATAAGCTCACTTGCAGGAGGGTTACACTTGCCCACTCTGTCGTTGGACATGGGTGACCCCTCAACCCCAAGAAAGCTAAGCCTGTAGGGTTGTGGTATAGTAATTGCACATAATCCAAAAGAAACTAACAGTCTGCTCGGTGCTGCTGGTTTAGGTGATGCTGCGGTAACAAGAGAGACGTACATGTGTTCACTTTGAGGAAATCAGAGATTCAGGAAAAGGGCTTTAGAATAAAAATATGAGCAAAGTGCGCAATTGCACGCGTTTTCATTGTCCTCTGGCTTCAGTGGTGAACAAGGGAGGTTTAGGATAAATAAAACACGGTCTCTCCTTCCCCCACTTTATTATTTTCTTCCTTCTGCTTGTACTCATCCTCTACACTGTCGCCTGGACACCCCAGCCAGCAAGCTGGCGCAGTCATGGGCTCAGCTCATTTGTATAGATCTCCCAGGAGTCACTGATCTTTGTCACCTGAAGTCCAGTGTCTTGAAAACAATCGTCTTATATATTTCGTCTGGACGTTTGATTGCTATTGGCAGGAAGGTGAATTGGTCCCTGTAACTCCATCTTGAGTTTATAACTCAGTTCTGTGGTATGTAGGAGTCCTTAAATTAACAGCCAGTAACCAACCAAATAGGAGATTTCTCTTATGTCTCCTCCATTTCACCAGATTTTCAGTGCATAAAAACAAGATTCTTTTCATGAAAGGATTACTTGTTTAGTTAGGACTTTTGGCTCTGGATGGGTTCTTAGTGTTTTTAAAAAAACAAAATTCAACCAAGTAAATTTGGAGACCTGGTTGGAGATCTAATTGGCTTTATTGAATGTCCTGTCTAGCAACTAGAAGGGCACTCTAGGGGGGTTGTACTAGATGGAGGGCTTTTATAAGAAGGGGGAGGTAGGGGTGAGGGGTGTCAGGCAAGGATATGATCTACTGGTTGTCTCTTGCCTCTCCTTTGCATGGGGGATGGAGAGGACCCACGTGACAGAGTACTTTGCTAGCACTTGACCAGAAGATTCCAGACTGGATGACTACGGAGGATTATGTTTGCAGGAGAGGCTTAAGCTGCAGTTGGATCAGGTGTTGAGTGTAGGTTTAGTGTCATGGGCTTTTAGCACGAGTGAGAGCACTTAGGGCCTCGGGTTTTCTCTCTCACAGTGTTAAAACTACTTCCCTCTCACCAACCATTCTGTTTGATCCCTCTGGGTTTCTCTTGTTAAAGGAGCCAGTGATGTAAGTACACTGAGAAGACGTAAGTTCCCTGAGACACTCATAAACTGAGGGAAAAAACACCTGAAAATATTACAAAATTAAGGGCAGACCCCAAATAAAGGCTAATTGGGACAGTGCCCAATTTAAAAACAAAGGAAAAAAAACTAGTTGCATGAGCTCACAATCATTTTCTATTTCTATTTCTACGTCTATTTCTATTTCTATCAAATCTATTTCTATGAAATAGCTAGTAGTTAGGAAAGAATGTCCAAACCTATGGAAAAGTTTCATAAGAGTTTATTTGAGTCAAAGTTGTCTGGAAGCAAGTCCTCAATAGATTGAGAAAATGCTCGGGAGAATTGCAGTTTTGCAGCTTATTTTATAACTAGTCAAAGGCAAAGACCTGAAGAGGGTTACATGAAAACACTGGGGTAGATTAAGGAGGGAGGAGAAAGCCAAGCCAGGAAATGGATTGGACAAGAAGCAAAATGGAGAAACACATACTTCTTTCACATTTGGTGGATACAGGATAGTTAATAATTAATGTTTACAACACATAGAGATAGTATGCGGGCAACAAGATAATAATGGGGCGGAGGGTTCTGTGATGTGTGCTCTGGTGCCAGTGGTTGTGCCCCCAAGGGGACTGGAAAAGAAAATCACTCTGACATTTCAAAGGGATCTTACGCTAGATGTAAGAACAATGGACAGAGCTCGCTTAAGCTTAAGCTTAATCTTTGCTAAGGAAGTTCTAGTCCTGGGATGTGACTGCCCGCCCAGTTAGGAATGTTTATGTTCAGACCATTTGTGTGGTGGACTTTTTTTACCTTATCTTTTATTTCTTTACTAGAGGCCCGGTGCATGAAATTCGTGCACAGGGGGGTAGGGGATCCCTCAGCCCGGCCTGCGCCCTCTTGCAGTCCAGGAGCCCTCAGAGGATGTCCGACTGCCAGCTTATACCCACAGGGAGTGGACCCAAACTGTCAGTCGGACATCCTTAGCATTTAGGACATCCACCACTGCTTCACTTGCAGCCGTGAGCCCGGCTTCTGGCTGAGCACTGCTCCCCCTGTAGGAGCACACTGACCACCAGGGGGCAGCTCCTGTATTGAGCATCTGCCCCCTGGTGGTCAGTGCATGTCATTCCACTGTTAGGTTGATTTGCATATTAGCCTTTTATTATATAGGATATAGGATTAAATTTATCGGGGAATGTGGTTACTTTTGATCACTGAGATTGTCAAGTTTATTACATAGCCCCATTTTTGTTCACAATGCTTTATATACTATTCTAAGAGCTTTACATATTATCTAATTTAGTCTTTACCAACTCTTTGAAGTAACAATATGGTTCCATTACTATTCTTATTTTGCACGTAAGTATACTAAAGCACAAAGAGCTAAAAGTAACTTGACCAAGATCACACAAGTCATGGCCAGGACTTGAACCTGGGGCCTGGCTTCAGAGACTATACATTTAATCAACATACAAAACTGCTTCTAGATAAAGTCATTCTTAACTTGGCCATCTTGATGTCCCTTCTTGTCCCTTTTTTAAATAATTGTTGTATGTATGTATGTATGTATGTATGCTTGGTCATACATGCTCATGATTTGTTTTCATATGATATAAGGATGTTCAGTGAAAGTAACCTCCCATCTGCCTTTCTTCCCTCAAATCCCCCAAGTTCCCTCCCTGCCCAAAACCATCTCTTTACATTTGGTGGATACAGGATAGTTAATAATTAATGTTTACAGCACATAGAGATAGTATGCGGGCAACAAGATAATGATGGGGGGGAGTGTTCTGTGGTTTGTGTTCTGGTGCCATGGTTGTGCCTCCACAGGGACTGGAAAAGAAAATCACTCTGACATTTCAAAAGGATCTTATGCTGGATGTAAAAACAATGGACAGAGCTCGCTTAAGTGAGCTCTTCAATTTTATTGTCTTTCCAGAGATACTCGTCACATATACAAGCTTAGAAATAAATGGCAGCATACTGGCCCCTTTCTTCTGCACCTTGATTTTCTCATTTAGCAAGATATTTTCAAATCATTCCGTAAGAGTGTTAACTTAAAAATAAAAAGCCAAAGTGAGAAGAACACGTACCGTACTTTTCCATGTACAGGACACCCGCATGTACTTTTCCAACCCCAAAGTTAAGAAATCAATATGTTAAACATTTTGCTGGTTTTCCTCTGAAGGCCTTCTTCTTTTTTGCCTGTTTGACAAGGTGGGCAGCTACGCACCTGCACAGCTCCCTCCTCAGGTGAGGCTGACTTCCGTGTACAAGACGCCCCTTGATTTTCAGGGGGAAAAAATAGTGTCTTATACACAGGAAAATATGGTATTTATTTAAGATCCAAAAGCACAGCTATTCAGGAAGCACTGATGCAGGCAGAAACCCAATAGTGACCTGATTCAGAGGTGAAAGGCAAGGGCATTTATGAGAACGGGAAGGAGCATAATTACATGAGTAGAAGGAAGGATTTCTATGGGTACCAGTAAGCCAAGGAAAGAACTTGTATATCTACAATAAGCTTGCAAGCTAAGTCTAAAGGTACCTTTAATTTTCAGTCTGGTAGTCAGAACAGATAGTTGTTTGGAATGTAATGTTGCTTCAGGCCTGGTCTAAAGGTTAATTTACAAAGATTTGAGGAGTAAGGTCTGCGAGGCAGGTCCTCCGGAAGGGCAGTTCCGCCTCCACTGGGAAGTGGCTCCATTGACAATTTTCCTTTCAAGGTGAAGAGCTGCCCAGGTTTCCGCTGTGGATGTGCTGTGACTTATCTGCCCGTCCCCCTTAGAGCACTCTGTTTCCAAACTTGTGCTGTTATCAACAAGGCTGCAGGAAATATCCTTACGTCTGATCACACATATATCATGTACATGTGTATGTAACTTCTCACATGTGCAACTGCAGGATACAGAGCTTCAAGTGGAATTGCTGTGACAAGGGGTTTGTGCTTTTGAAGTGTTGGTAGCTGTGACTAATGATGTGCACGCTCAAGAGCAACATATGAGGGTGTTCAGTTCCCCGTACTCTTCCGACATTTATTAAACTTTTTCTGTGGTTTTTTTAGAAATAATGATTATGAACACTGTATCAAAGGGTCACTTTTGTGAGGGACGGCAGTATTTGGTCCCTGTATTTATCTGCTAGTAAATTAAGAGCCAAATGAGCAAAGACTAATTCCCTGGTATTCTTAATAATTTACTCAGTTCAGTCTGCAGACTTAATCTGTGCCTGGTTCTGGGTGCTAGGGGTAGAAAGATCTGTCCCTCGGTCCCTGTCCCCAAGCAGCTCACCATGCACAGGCAGGCATGGGAGAAGCAGCAGCTGTGACAGGATGTGCGGAGTGTTACGCAGGGTCGGAGAGAATGGGATCACGGAACCAGGAAGAGTGTTGCTAGCCCTTATCAGGGACTCTTGATCATGTAAAACTCGATGGTGAATGTCATCCCAGAAGCAGCCCAGGTGGGGAAGAGGAAGTTGGGCTCCTGGGGATGAGCCAGCGCCGGGTGCATTCAGCGAGCCCGGGTTGCCGTTGGCACCTCCCTGCAGAAGTGCTGAGCTGCAGGCGGGGAGCCGGCGCCTGTGATTGGAGGGATGTTGCGGGTTAGGATGATGAACTCGGTAGTGTCGGCAGAGGCGATTGGCCGCGCCCCGCTGCAGTGAGAATGCAGACTGGATGCTCGGGTCCTCGCTGGTGCGATCAGTAGTTGAGCGAGGACAGATGAATAATTGGGAGCTCGAAGTTGCTTCTGCCTCCGGGAGAGGTCTGTTGGGCTGTTGCTTTCTCCTCTTTTAAAAAAGCCAAACGTTAGAGATCATCCACCTGCAGAAGTGAGTTTTTACTGAAGAAGCTCCAGCTGCTCTCTGCTCGCTGCCAGCACCCGGCGGGCTCTCTGAGCGAGCTGTTTCTCAGGCCAGGCACGACAGCAGTGCTAGCAAATTTGAAAGAGCAGGAAACAGCCTCCGCATGCAGAGCGGCCAGCCTTACAGCTCCCCAGGCTAGTCTTCCCAGCAGCTGGGTAGCCAGCGACCCTTGATATTGTGGTCACATTCCTCCTGCAAAGTGGCCGGTCACCGTCGGCGCCGTCGGGAGAAAGCCGGGATGTTGCAGATGCTGTGGCATTTTCTGTCCAGCTTTTTCCCCAGGGCTGGGTGCCAAGGCTCCGCAGAGGGGAACGATCACGAAGTCAGAGGCACCCCAGCTCCTGCTCGGGGAGACCAGATGTCAAGCTTTTTGGGGAAACAAGACGGCAGGGCTGAGGCCACGGAAAAGAGACCCACCATTTTGCTGGTGGTCGGACCTGCAGAGCAGTTTCCTAAGGTAATGGCAACCTCAAGACAACCTCCGAGTTTAGGGACTGGCCTAGGAACATTTTCCTGAAAAAAACTGGAGTGTGGGAGAAAGCGAGGACTTGTAGATCAATCAGTTTGGTATTGGGGGCTGGGAGAAGTGTCAGACATTAAAGAAACCCAGATCTTCAGCCGAAATCTTTGTGGCCAGTGCAAAAGCTTTATTACCCTATTATTACCCTATTATGACCACTTTGGTGTGGCCATTCGGGGGAGGGAGGTTGAATGCAATAGAAGATTTGCCTTAGGTTTGTCAGTTTGGCTCCAGAAAGTCACTTGAAAGTATAGGGCAAATGGCTAGGGTGTGTCTTGTATCTTAGCGTATCTGAACAATTTAGGGACGAACGAGCTACGTCAGCTACAGAGTGGACCTTCAAAGTTGAACCAAACAGCCTGGAGCTGGGCAGGGTCTGCCTGCCCTGCATTCCGAAGGTCAGACCCCTTGCCTTGGCGGGCAGAGGGCCTTTGGGTCTCGGAGGAAGGGAGGGAGTGGTCAGAGAGAGGCTGGAGTTTCCGGGTGCAGAGGCCTGTGCCTCTCTGGGTTCTGCGGGTCTGTTGAGTGCCAGGGCCTTCCCTCCAACTGGTGCCCTGAATGTGGGTTATCTGACCTACACAAGAGCCAGGGTAAGCGGTGGTATCCCCATTTCATAGATGAGGAAACCGGGGTACGGAAAGGTTAAGTTATTTGCCCAGGGTTAAACAGTTAAGGAGGGGCAGAGGTGAGATTTCACCCAAGTCAGCCTGGAACTTCACCCTGTGTTATCTCCCTTCCCCTTAAAAAAGCGGTTTCCAGTGGAACCAGTGGAGTTCTCAGGATCAGAACGGAAAGTGCCCTCTGGCTGAGGTGTCTCCTGCTGCAGTGGCAGTGACCTTGTCACTTCCTGAGCTTGGTTATTTGAGATCTTTTCTCCTTTCTCAGAATAAAAACCAACGAGAGGAGATTGTGCCTGTGTCGGCCACATTGTAGACTCCTGAAACACGTTCGCTGAATTGCTATGTTTAATAAATGTTCGTCTTTCCTTTGCTAAGTGGCAGGGACCTTTGATGCAACAACTTTCACAGTCTCTTACGATTAAGCTTTGAGGAGACCCTGAGACTGTCATGAGCTGGTCCTGGCTGCCAGGGCCTCCGAGTCTGTAGGAGGCTGGCCTGGCCGTGTGCTCCGGGAGGTGTCGCTGCCTTTTGATTGTTTTAGATGAGCTCAAAGCTGGCAGCGGTGCTCTTTTCTTGTGAGGAGCATTCATCTACAGACCAGCTTGCCTTGAGGCCAAGGAAATAAGGGGTTGGCTGGCTCCCTTTTAGAGTCACCTACTTGTGGCTTCAATAATTAACTGCTCCATTTTCTAGCCTCGTGCTGGCACCTCGTGCCAGCCCTCTCCCAGGGTGGCCTGGCTGCGGGACTCTGTGCTGAACAGCTTAGTTTGTGGCCTGCAGTCAGGATTGAGGGGGACTGAACCTGAGACCCAGCCTTTCACTGGCTCAGAAGGGAGGCAGCTCAGCTGGCTGGAGGGTGGGGGAATTCCCAAGAAGGAGATGGATCAGCTGGTTTGGTTTGCAGCAAGAAAGCAAGCACATCGGGGTGGTCTGGACTCTGAAAAGCAGGTAAACTGAGTATGGGATAGCGGGAGCGTGGCGGGAGTGCGTGTCCTTCTCCCTGTGCAGCTCTCCTGGAGGTAGGCTTTGGGGTTTGTGATCACCGTTTCTCTCAGGAAGAGGCTCCCCAAACATTACGGAAACCTTAGAAGTTTGGGTTGGTTCTCAGGCTTCTCAGTTTCCCAGCAGCACCACTTTGTCTGGCTCTCACTTCCTCTGTCTAAATATGTCTGCCGGTGAGTCAGGTCCCTCTGAGCTTTTATTCTAGGAACTGTTCCAGTTTCCCCTTTATCTTCAGCTGACAGGTCACGTGCTGATGGAGCAGCAAACCATTAGTTTGGAGAGGGAGGTGACCTCAGCAGCATCCAAGCTTTTAGATCCTGAGGGGCTGTGTTCTCAGAAGCCCAGAGAATTTTGCTTATTGTGTGTCTGATCGCCAGTGTAGGCAGGTTTCAGCTGCACTGGGCTGTCATGGCAACCTGATCATCAAATGACACTGTGGCAAGAGCAGCAAATGAGGTTTGAGGGCCCTAGGGGTGGGTGGGGCTCGAGCAGCCGGATGCTGGTGAGGCTCCTTCGCATATTAATCTCTGGGCTGGGCCTGACTCATTGCAGAGGAGGGGGAATACTTTATGACCTAATGCCGCACTCCCTAAAGCAGCCTGCCTGCCCTGGTCTTACTCATGGTATGTGGCACTTACCTGGTACAGGAAGGGTCTGTTGTGTTGGCATGAAGCAGGGTGGTAGAACAGGGAAAGCTTGTGGTGGCATTGGCCCATGTGAGGGTGAGGAGATGCTCTGGGAGGAACTGGACTTGACCGAGGAGGTGAAATCTGATCGCGCTGAATTCCACGGGCTTTGAGTTGCTGTATTGTTCCTCACTGCTCATTGCTTCAGAGAGGAAACAAAAGTAGATCTGGGCCACAAAATCAGGATAAGAGGGCGAGGAATGGTAGACGGCAGAAGGGGAGACAGCCAGGGACGGGTTTTACAGAGCCTGCTGGTGTGAAGCGTCAGGACCGAACAGGAGCCCTGCTTCCGTCTTCTTCCTTATGCGTGTTCAGAAGCAGTAACACACACACATTTGCTGTTGTTCTCATCTGAGGCTGAGCTTAAACTTGCTCTGGTTTCAGCTTTCCCACACACCAGCCACCTTCTATATGAGGTCCTGCTTGCAGTAGTTCTCAGTGTCAGCCTAACACGCATCTCCTTTTGGCGGTATCGGGTTTGGTGTGGGCGCTGTTAGTAGCTGTTGTAATAAGAGCCAGGCCATGGTGAGGCTCAGCCCCACCAACAGGCTCTGGGCCTGGTCCACCTCTCCTGGCCCATTTGCTCCTCTCAGAGGTTAGGGGTGACTCCAGAGCCGCCCCAGCCCCCTATCTGTAAGTCCAGGGATAAAGCACTCACTGTGGACTCCAGGTGCCTGGAGAGTGGCTGACTTGGAAAGACTCCCCAGCCGGTTTCTGTGTGAAAATGGAGTTCTGCGTGACCTGGGAAACTCAGGAGGACACATAGGTAAATGCCGATTTAAGTTTGTCCAGTGAAGACATTCTATTGGACTTGATCACAGTTGCAAAATAAAAATAAGTTACAGCCCTTTAAAAAGAACATTGGAATAGAATTAATGTTAACGTTGTAAAATAGCATCTTGGCAGACACATGCCTGAGACCGTTGGTCTGTCAACTAATGAGCTTTGTTACCATCAGGTAATTCCATTATTTTTTTCTAGAAAATAGTTGAACTTATTTGATTAATGTTTTTTAACATATTTATTTATTTATCCTCACTTGACGATATTTTTTCCATTGCTTTTTCGAGTAGAAAGAAGGAAGGGAAGGAAGGGAGAGAGGGGGGTGAGAGAGAGACATTGATTGGTTGCTTCCCACAGGCACCAGGGATGGAACCTGCAACCCAGTTACGTGCCCTTGACCTGGAATCAAACCAGAGACCCTTCTGTGTGTGGGCTGACACTCTAACCACTGAGCATACCAGCCAGGGCTGGTTAATATTTTAATTTTTCCTTAGACACTGAATATAGATTTCAGAGAGGAAGGGAGAGGGAGAGAGGGATAGAAACATCAATGATGAGAGAATCATTGATCGGCTGCCTCCTGCACACCCCCTACTGGGGATGGAGCCCGCGACCCAGGCATGTGCCCTTGACCAGAATCAAACCTGGGACCCTTCAGTCTGCAGGACAACACTCTACCCACTGAGCCAAACTGGCCAGGGCAGATTTTACTTTTATTTGGTATTGTTTTCAAATCTGTTCTCAGATTTGTCTTGTAAATACATCATAAAACTCAATGATACAAAAAGAATAACTCCATGGAAATGAACATTTCTAGTTGACAGCTTATTATTGTCAGAGTATTTGCCATTTTCAAATAACTGCAGTCATCATTGCAATGATGTACTTCAACAGAGCTGAGTAATTTATTTTTCTTTCAGAAGCAAATGTGAATAAATTAGCGAAGGAACATCAGCATTTTTAAATTCAGCCCTTTTATTTATAAACTAGAAGCCTGAGGCACAAAATCCGTGCAAGAGTAGCCCCCCTCCCCCCCTTCCCCCTGCCCCAGCACCAGCTCCCTCGGGCACACCGGACCTGGGCTTCCCTCCAAGCCCCAGCTTTGTCCGGAAGGACATCCAGTCTAATTAGCATGTTGTGCTTTTATTATTATAGATGTGAACCTCCTTTAAAATAAAAATAATAATACATTATTTTGTTGAGGGGGGTGAGAGTGAGGTCTTAGAGGCCTGCCAGGCCCGTTCATTCATTCAGGAACTGCCTATATCCAGCACCTTCCAGGGTCAAGGCAAGGGCTTCTTCCCACCAGGAGGCACCAACGTTTGAAACAATAGCCTCCGGCCTTCAAGGATCCCAACAGTAGAGATAAAAATAACCTCCAAGCAGAACATTCTGGATTGGACGTTTTAAGAGACAGCTGTGTGTCATGGGATTTAAGTGGGAATGTGGGTAGTCCTGAGCTGCTTCTGAGTAGCTTATTGGATCCACCCAGTGAATTGAAGCCCAGGACCTGTATATGTAGACTCGTCACCAGATCTCTGAGAAAGGCAGACATGTCATAAGTTAATAAAGTCTGCTTTACGTTATATGTAAGCTTCAACATCTTATTTTAAAATCCTTCTCCCAAGTTCCTCACAAAAAGCTCTCTAGCAAGTTAAGAAATTCCTTTTCCTTTTGTTGATCTCCAAATGACAGCCCTCCATGTTCCTGCCTCCTGGGGTGCGATTCGGTCTATATTAGGAAGTGGCACTTTGGAGCAGGAGCGAGCGACACCAGCTTTCGTCTCAGCGTTGTGACGTGATTTCTTCCTCCGCATCACGAATCCCTGACACTCTGTGGGGAAGGAATGAGGTGGCGATTGCAGGCTGGCCTGAATAGGATCATCCCGAGATAAAAATAAAATGCTGGCTTCCCAGGACCTGAGCCTTTTCTCTCATCCTCACCTCCAAGGGGCATTCTAGAGCCGTGTTGCCCAGTAGAACTTTCTGTGATGGTGGACGTGCTAAGTTGAGTGCATGCAGCTATGGATACTGGAGCTGTGGCTGTGCCACCAAGAAACAGAATTTTTCATTTCATTTCAACTAATTTAAAATTTAGCAACGTCCATGTTGAACAGCACATTCTAGGTTAGAAGCTGCAATTATACTAACGTGTTCTGAGTGAAGCTGGCTTCTGAAGACGCCCCCTGTGGGTCTCAAGGAACTTTCAGTCGAGAGTGTCCTTCCTGTCCCCATGGCGTCGGCGCCGCAGTGCTGTGGGTGGCTCTGCGGTGCTCACAGCGGAGTGGCCTGGAAAAGGCCCCTGCAGCAGGTCGGAGCTGTGCCCAGATGGCCCTGTAGTCAAGGCAGCCTGAATCCAGGGCTCAGCCAGCTGGGGCAGCTCCCCTGCGGATGACCGAGCCCACGGGGGCGTGGCCACGTCCTGGACGGCTGGGGACCTCACCCACCCCACGCCCCCTTTTACTCTCCCAGCCCAACTGGGCCGATTGTCAGTGAACATTGATTTAATCGCTATACGCACTTATTTTTCTGTTGGGAATGATTGGCTAAGGGGGCGAAGTCGCCGTACTGTGTGACGTGTTTGGGGACCTTGTGAAAAGACAGGCTGACGGCTGTTTGTTCTTGGAGCGGTCGGCAGCCTGGGGTGAAGGTTGGTTTGGACTCCGCCCGCCCGTCTTGGAAGAGTTAACTCGGTGAGCGGTGACGTCAGCCTTGGTCTTTACTCCTCCTCTTGTGCAATCTCGGGCTCTGTGCTGATTGGCTGTTGGCGGGACTGCCCGTGGGCGGGCTTTTCTTTTTAATTAAGTCAGAGGGCGGGGCTTGAGCAGCCGCGACCGCGGCGCCCCGGCATATCTTGCGCTGGTTTGCCGGCCGCCGGCACTCTCCGTCCTCCTCGCTGCCGGAACTGCTCGGGTGCAGCCGGCCGCCGGCCCCCCTGCCAGCATGCTCTGCCTGTGCCTCTATGTACCGCTCATCGGGGAGACTCAGACCGAGTTCCAGTACTTCGAGTCCAAGGGGCTTCCCTCTGAGCTGAAGTCCATCTTCAAACTCAGTGTCTTCATCCCCTCCCAGGAGTTCTCCACCTTCCGCCAGTGGAAGCGGGTGTGTATGGGGCCGGGCCGGGCCGGGAAAGGCAGCGGGCATTTCACCAGAGTTGGCTGAGTGAGTGGATGAGTGCGGGTAGTGGGGACGCCCGCGAAGTGGGCGAGTTTTTCCCCGGTTGTCATGTCAGCGAAAGGGCCGCTTCACGGGAATGACTAGCTTTCACGTGACTTCCCAGGAAGCCTGGAACTCTAGGGAAGGCACTCGCGGGAGGAATTGCCCTGCTGAGGGGTGGCGGCGGACCCTGAGAAGGGAGGTGCCGTCCGGCTGCTGTGGGCTGTTTCTCTGAGCTGGAGGGAAGAGGCCCGGAGGACACAGGAGGGGGAGGCAGAGGCTTCTCCTTGGAGACCAGGCTGTGCCTGGGTGGGACAAGCCAGTATGTGAGGTGAGGGAAGCTGCCAGGTGTCCCTTTGGAGCAGGGAGGCAGCAGAAGCCCTTGCCATTTTATAGATGGGGAAGCAGCTATAGCCAGTGGAGATGGCTTGCCTCCTCAAGAAGTACCCCAACTTCTGTTAATCCTATCCCATGCTGCCCCCCAACGCTCATTGTGGCAGAGGAGGTCAGATGGTGTGGGGGGGTAGGGGGGTCTGGGGATTAGCATATCTTGGGAAGGAGACAGAAAGCAGGCCCAGGGGTTCTGAGTTGGGAGCAAGGACTTGGGAGATTATTTTGAAATCAGGGCACCCACCCCAATAAGGCACATGGTTTGCGTTGGTGGCAGAGCAGCCAGATACCAAAGAGCTTCATGCCTACCATTCACCTCCTCCCTAACTGTCATGTAGGTTATGTAGATTCTGTTTCTGCTCTTGCTGGAAATCTACAGTGACAATCCTATACGTAATTCTTGGCTGAGAGCACAGAAGTCTACAGGAAGTTAGCATAGCTTCAAATAGTAGATAAAATACCAGCGTTGGTCTCACATCCCAGCCACACCCACTGCGATGTTCTTGGGATCTGCCCAGGCCTCCTCCTAGCACCCTTGGTGGCTGAGCCATCACGGAGAGCCATCAGGTGATCTCAAGGACGGATGGTAATCGCTGGAGAGCCCAGCCAGCCAGTGATCTGTCCATTTCCAGACCCGCATTGGTTTGTAGAGAGTGAATGGATTCTCACTGACAAGCATGTCCAACTCAGGCTAACACGGGGCCATTAAACAGGGCATGCAGCCTGTGGGTTGTGAGTTTCACATGCAGGCACTGAGAGCATTGGGCAATACAGGAAGGCTATACCCATTTCCCTGGGAGACTTTTGTGCCTAGTTTGGGTGTTGCTGGGTTGGTGTGACTCACATATGTGTTCCGCCTTCTTGAGATTAACCTCTAGGATGGCAGGATCCCTAGGGAGGTGGCCTTGGAGTCCAACAAACCTGGCTTGGATACTGCCCACCACTTCCCTAGCTGTGTGATCTAGGATAAATGACTTAACCTCTCTGAGCTTCTGTTTCCTTCTCTGGAAAATGGGGGAAATGATAGTGCCTCCTTCCTAGAGCTGTTTGTGAGGATTCGGCAGGTCACTAGAGGTCATGCTTTTAGCAGGACCCATGGCTTAGAGCAGTGGTTCCCAACCTTCCTAATGCCGAGACCCTTTAGTACAGCTCCTCATGTTGTGACCCAGCCATAAAGTTATTTTCGTTGCTACTTCGTAACTGTAATGTTATGAATCGTAATGTAAATATCTGATATGCAGGATGTGAAAGGGTCATTTGACCCCCAAAGGGGTCGCAACCCACAGGTTGAGAATCGCTGGCTTAGACCCTCAGAGTCTCTTCAAGCCTCTTGGGTCACGAAGCTAAGTAGCTCTTGGTTAGTACCTGGTGAGGGAGTGAGGTTGGTTATATCATCAGTTTCCTCTGAGATCGGAGATTGGCTGTGGCATCACGCTTATGCCCAAGCTCTCACTGCCTCTCCAGCCTCCGGAATTCTCTCGGCCGTATTTGTCAAGTAGGCATTGGCAGGGGCCAGCTCTGCCTCCTGCCTCCACCCTGGCCACCCGCTTGTTCCTGGGCCACGGCCACTGTAGGGATAAAAAGAGCAGCCGCGGTGTCCCTGGTGGAGTCCGGAGCTCCAGGCTCTCCACACATTTGGGCAGAGAGCATGTGGCTGAGGCCTGGCGCCAGGGGACAGCGCTGCAGGGGAGCCGAGCAGCTGACGCTGGCGGCACAGCAAGCTGGTCTTTAAAACACTTGGAAGGAGGACTCACTGAGCCTGCCACTGCTGCCTCTGCCTGAAGGGCTCCTCGTGCGGGGTGTGAGGGGATGGGAGTACCTGTTTCTCTTTGCAAGGTGGGTTCTTGGGTTCTGGGAAGCCTGTTGGTCATTAGGGCCACCTCTGTTAGTGCAGTTGTTTCCTGGAGACAGGGCGTCACGAGGGACAAGCTGGTGCACGAGCTAAAGGGTGAAACCTTACTTCTGTGTCATAGAAAATTGTACAAGCTGGTGATAAAGACCTGGATGGGCAGCTGGACTTTGAAGAGTTCGTCCACTATCTCCAAGATCACGAGAAGAAACTGAGGCTGGTGTTCAAGAGTTTGGACAAAAAGAATGATGGTGAGTGCCGCCTCCGGAGCAGGGGCTGGCCGCCGTGGGCCCGGCTCCCGCTCACAGCCCTGTTGTTGCAGGGCGAATCGACTCTCAGGAGATCGTGCAGTCCCTGCGGGACCTGGGGGTCAAGATATCCGAGCAGCAGGCGGAAAAGATCCTCAAGAGGTGAGTGCTTGGCCCGGCTCGGCACCTGGCCCGCCTCACACACAGCATGACGAACGAGCTGACCCTGGCGGCTGTCCCTGTGCTGAGCCTGTCCTCTGAACTTTGGCTTCTGGAAGCTTGAAGGGATGAATAAGTAACCCTCCCCCAGGTTGCGGCAGCTCTCGATTGAAAAACCCCTGGTCACCTGGAAGTGTGCCTGTTCACAGTGACCCCAAAGAAGACTAGTGGGGGGGGTCAAGTAGGTGAAAGGCGAGCCGGGGCACCCTTCCCTCCCTGGTGGGGAAGGGGAGGGGCTCAGTGGCGCCCTCGGCTTAAGGTGGGCTCAACACCATCATCAGATGCGCTGCCCCGGAAGATGGGTCTAAGGGGAGCCGTGGTGCTGGGGGCGGCAGGGCTTCCTCTCCTGGCTGGGCCTCTCCCCGCTCCTGTGCCCGCTCCCCGGCTGCTGTGGGGGCGCCTCCTCGTGCTGTGCTGTGCTGTGTCCGCCTCAGTGACATCTCCTTGGAGCACTTACTTGTATTGTTTCTCCTCTCTCCTCTGCGTCCTCCTTTGTCTGTCTGTCAGAATACGAACGGGCCACTTCTGGGGCCCTGTCACCTAGTAAGTATCCGTGTCACCCTGGGGACTGCCTCCCCCCTCACCTCTGTGCCCGCTCAGAATGGGGTTTCTGTGGGTCGTTATAGCCCACTTTTGTGCCGAGTGACGCGTGGAGCCACCCTGTCTTTTCTCCTCGGGGCAGAGGCACCCCACCCTCTGTGGGGTCCTCGGTGGCCATGTGCCTGCCTTTGGCTCACCGGGAAGGGGCTGTGCGGCTGACAGGTGCGGCCTGTTTACACGTGGGCATCCGTGCGTTCCTCTTGCAGCATGGATAAAAACGGCACGATGACCATCGACTGGAACGAGTGGAGAGACTATCACCTCCTGCATCCCGTCGAAAACATCCCTGAGATCATTCTGTACTGGAAGCATTCCACGGTGAGCCCCGTGCCCCAGAGCTGGAGGCCATTTCTCCTTGTCCGTTCACTGGGTCCCTTCGCCCAGCCTCAGCCCCCTTCCCGGAGTGGGGATGGGGTGCAGCCCCAGTTGCCTCCCCTTCAGCAGCGTGACTGACTATCCACTCCCCTGCCAGCCCCACGGAGCCCTCCACACGCCTCCTCCGTTCCCCACACGCCTGCCCGCCTGGATGGCCTGTCCGTTCCCCAAACACAGGGCTCCTTTGCCAGCGGTGCCTGCCTGTCCCCATGGGCTGCCCGTTCCTCAAGGCCCGCTTCAGCCCCCTCCCCTGGTTGTACTTGCTCTCCCAAAGCCAGTGTGAGCCTTTCTGGGGGGCCTTTCTCCAGGGAACAAGCGGCACCCCATTAGGTTTCTCCCCGCACTGCCCCGCTTTGTGTGCCGTTTCTCTCTGTGACAAAAGACTGTTCCCACCACTGCGCTGTGCTTTCACCTCGTCGAGCCGTCGTCGAGAAACAGATCTGCCCTCACTGGTAGTGGCCGCACTGACTCCCTGCCCTCGGGCCCCCTACACGCGGGATGTGTCCCCCTCTGCTGGTCCTTGGCTGAGCACCCCCTTGATTTTAGTCTGACCCACCGCAGGCTGTCCGCTCTGGGAGAGGAGGCCAAGGTGATCCTCCTGGTCACCCTCGGGACACCTGGCATCTTCGTTGGGTGAAGTTATGCGGGCTGCTGACCCGTGGGTCTGGCCTGCAGCCCAGGTCTGAGCAGAGCTGGCTCTGTCTGACCAGCCAGGATGCCACCCAGAAGAGAGGGCGACACGCAGGCATTGCACCCCCCTCACATTTGCTGAGGTCTTACATACTGTTCTGCCAGCGCCATCTGATTACACATCAGGTTGCAGGGGAATGCTCACCCCCATCAGCCTGGCAGTCCTCCGCTCAAACGCCTGTGTAAGCTGTTCCTGCAGGAGCTCCCTGGCAGCCATTGAAAGCCATTGTCTGTGGCGTTTTGCAGCTGCTTCCTTCCAGCTGTGCTCTCACATTGCACACCTGGGCCTCCCGAAGGCCACTGACAGGGGCCAGAGCTTTGCCACCTTCACATGGAGGGGGAAGGGGGACTAGGCTGTGCATCAGTTTCCTACCAGAGTCCTTGGCAATCTCACCACCTGGGTGGCCCTTTCTAGACGGTGGAAGGTCACGGGCCTGCCGTCCAGCAGGCCACACTCGGCAGGGCTGCTTGTTTGATCTCTGTTGGTCTTCCCTGCAGATCTTCGACGTGGGTGAGAATCTGACAGTTCCCGATGAGTTCACAGTGGAGGAGCGGCAGACGGGGATGTGGTGGAGGCACCTCGTGGCTGGAGGTGGGGCCGGGGCCGTGTCCAGAACCTGCACGGCCCCCCTGGACAGACTCAAGGTGCTCATGCAGGTACGCAGGAAAACAGGCCCCAAACCTCTGGGGTCCACCCCTGGGCTGCTCTGGTGGGCTGGTCTCCCCTCCCCTCCCTTGTCTGGGGCCCTGCTTTGCACCCGTATTTCTTCTATTCCAATGAAGTAGATTGGAATTCTTGCTCAGACAAGGGCAGCATTAGATCCAGGCCTGGGCCGTGCATGTAGCTGATCTAATTTTATCTGAGGCCCTTAGCCAGGGGTCACATTACAGGGCTACGATGTGGGCTGGTAAAGTAGTGAGGGTGGGGGTGTGGCAGGAACCTTTCTGTAGACACTTCTTGTGTAGGTGTCACACGGGGGAAGGTGTGAGCAGATGGTCGCTTGGCCCAGACACCGTTATGGTCAGAGCCTGACTCCATCAGGACAGAGATAAGCTAGACCAGCGTCAGGGGCAGGGTTTCAGAATCCACCTGCACAAGCAGTCCCTGTGGACTGCCGCGTCTGCTGAGCAGTGGCCAGTTGCTCCTTGTCCCCTTGTTTGTTCTGGCACCTTCCTGCTCAGA
The DNA here is from genome assembly GCA_004026665.1 of Murina feae. Lineage (NCBI taxonomy): Eukaryota > Metazoa > Chordata > Mammalia > Chiroptera > Vespertilionidae > Murina > Murina feae. The sequence goes on along the minus strand of PVJC01012034.1, from coordinate 20,499 downwards.
AAAGACGTCATCCTCTCCCTCGCCCTTTGCCCTCCTGGGCCTGCCGGGGTCTGGAGCCTGTTGATGAATAATGTGACCCCTCCTTCTTGTGCTGAAACAGGGAAGTGAGTGGTTCAGGGAGAAGAGCTGTGGGCCTGGAATCTGATGACCCCATCCAGGCCTAGAGCCGTGTGACCTCGGGCAAGGCACTTGGCCCCAGGACTGCATTGCTCTGAGCCGAAGGCTTGTAACACATCGCCTTCCTTGTCAGAATTCTTCGCTGTAGATACTAGAAGCATTTCACTTGGCTGAAAGGACACAGTCCTACTGGGTACCTTACAGTAACCCAGCAGGGGTGGGGCAGCTCAGGGACCGGATTGGCTGTGGTGGTGTGCGGGTGAAGCTGATCAAGGGTTCATGGAAGCTCATTATGTAATTCCCTGTGCTGTTGTGCATATTTGAAATTTTTCCATAATAAAAAGCTCACGCTCGATCTTTTTTCCTTCTAAATCCTTACCCAAGGATGTTTTTATTGCTTTAGAGAGAGCAGAAGAGTGAGAGACATCGATGGGTTGCCTTCCCTATGCGCTCCAACCAGGGATTGAACCTGCAACCTTAGGTGTGCACCCTGACCAGGAGTTGAACCCGGAACAGTTTGGTATAGGGCTCCAACCAACTGAGCCGCCCGACCAGGGCAGTTCGATTTCTTAGATTTAAAAAGTGGACCTTGTGGGGTGTTGAGCACAGCTGCTGGCACCCAGGAGTGCCTGGGAGATTAGCTGGGCCTGGGAGGGCTGTGTTGGATTCTCAGGGCTGAGTTAGTCTTCAGAACACGAGGGGAAAGAGCCTGCTTGGAGGCGGCATGGAGAGGAGGCTGTGTGGGATGATGGCTGCGTTCTTTCTGACCCCTGTCCTTCCCTCTCCAGGTCCACGCCTCCCGCAGCAACAACATGTGCATCGTGGGCGGGTTCACCCAGATGATTCGGGAGGGAGGGGCCAGGTCACTCTGGCGGGGCAACGGCATCAATGTCATCAAAATTGCCCCCGAATCGGCCATCAAGTTCATGGCCTATGAGCAGGTGAGGACCCGCCCCCCAGGTAGCGTTGGTAGTTGGCAGGGGACAGCTGGTGGGGCAGGGGAGGGGGCGGGGGGAGCCTGGGTCTGATCCCTTCTCTGCTGCCATTTCCACGGTGGGCCAGTTCCTCCTACTTCTGGGAAGCGTCACATGGGCCAGAGACCCCATGTCTCGTTTCGGCTGAGCCTGACTGGCTTCGTGAGGAAGGGTGGGGCAGGAGGGGGTGCGCTGGTCTCAGGTGATCAGTTTGTTTGCTCCCTGCTGTAGATCAAGCGTCTTGTTGGGAGTGACCAGGAGACGCTGAGGATTCACGAGAGACTTGTGGCGGGGTCCTTGGCAGGGGCCATCGCTCAGAGCAGCATCTACCCGATGGAGGTGAGGGGCCCCCTTGGTCCTGGGGCGGGCAGTGCACGTGGGGACGAGGCTGAGGCGTGGGCCATGCTCACACTTCTGTCGCTTCTGTTGGTTCTGCAGGTTCTGAAGACCCGGATGGCCCTGCGCAAGACGGGCCAGTACTCGGGCATGCTGGATTGTGCCAGGAAGATCCTGGCCAGAGAGGGGATGGCTGCCTTCTACAAAGGCTATGTTCCCAACATGCTGGGGATCATCCCCTACGCAGGGATAGACCTGGCCGTCTACGAGGTGAGGCGCTAGCGGGCTCAGGCCCCTGGACCTGGCAGGAGAGATTCAGAAACCCCCTCCTCACACCCTCCTCACACGTCCCGCCTGCTGTCTCCATGCCTGACAACCGCTGGGGATGGTGGGACAGGAACCGCACCAAGGAGCATCTCATCCACTCAGACTCATTGCAGGGGTCCCCTGCAGCCCCCAGTTCCGCCCCAGGTACTTGGCAGGCAGATCTCAGGAGCTCGGTGGCCTAGGGGCTCACTGGGCCCCAGCTGACTCCAGGGGACAGAAGTCAGTTCTCTGGGGGGTGAGGCAGTGCTGCCTCTGCTTCATCCCCATTCCTGTCTGCCCCAGGAATCCCGGGGGTGGAGCGGGGGGGGGGGGGGGGGGGGGCAGCAGAGACAAAGGCAGGCAGGCCAGGAGCTCAGCCAGCCCAGGCCAAAACAAATCGAATCGGGTACAGTGGCCTCACAGATTCCTGTGATGGGATCCAATGACATTGTCACCACCCTCCTCCCCTCACTCCAGCCTCAAAGCTCTCACTGGGGGTCGCTGGCACTTCGGCTCATCCCTGCACCCTTCCCCTTGCAGACACTCAAGAATGCCTGGCTGCAGCGCTATGCAGTGAACAGCGCCGACCCTGGAGTGTTTGTGCTCCTGGCGTGTGGCACCATGTCCAGCACCTGTGGCCAGCTGGCCAGCTACCCACTGGCCCTGGTCAGGACCCGGATGCAGGCCCAAGGTAAGGCTGATCCTAGACCGGTCCCCAGGGGCCCACCCCCCTGGCAGATGGGGATCCAGGGAGGAGCCAGTGCAAGGCCTCTGATGGATGCCCTCTCTCATTTCTTACTGCAGCCTCCATCGAGGGCGCTCCCGAGGTGACCATGAGCAGCCTCTTCAAGCAGATCCTGCGGACCGAGGGGGCCTTTGGCCTGTACCGGGGGCTGGCCCCCAACTTCATGAAGGTGATCCCAGCCGTGAGCATCAGCTATGTGGTGTACGAGAACCTGAAGATCACCCTGGGCGTGCAGTCTCGGTGACGGGGAGGGAGGACAGCCCTGCCCCGCCCGGCGGACTCCTGATCCTGGGCTGCAGCCCTGGGATGTGTAGCCATCTCATTCTGTGAATGTGCCGACACTAAGCTGACTTACGCCAAGCTGTGAAACCCCTGGGACGCACCGCAGGAGGGGCGGGGGAGCTGGCAGGCCCACTGGGCTTGTCCTGCTGACCATGGCCCACCCTCGTGTCCATTCCAGAGAAGGCCCATGGGTATCCCTCGGGTCCAGGGGTCAGCAGGACTCAGGTTGATGCGCAGTAGAGACCGGACATCTCCTGCAGTGCCTGCCAGACAGCAGGGCTTGGAGGCGGCTTAGTTCTTCCATCTCCTCTTCCCACCCAGACCATGGGCCACAGCCTCTGGCCTGCTGGGCATCTGCCCTGTGCCCACTTTGCCTCTTCCTCGCTGCTGTTTGAATATGGTAGGAGGAGGGCCGCCAGCCCACTCCCATGCCCATCCGCTCCTCTGCCTCGGTCCGCGGGGAAAGGCGCTTTCACCGGACCTCACACCGGCCGTCCCAGCGTGCAGCATGGCCTCTGGCTAGATTGTGCAGGGAGAGGGAGGAGCCTGGGAGTGTGCCCCCCCTCCTCTGCGCTCACCAGCAGAAGGGCACCGATGCATGCAGGGGCAAGGCCCCAACCCGCCGTTGGCTGCCTGGCACCCGGGCGCATGGCTTCCCCGGATCCCGGAGGCCTCTGCTCTGTGCTGCTGGGAGCCTCCTGGTGCTCTGAGCTGGCTCCAGGCTCTGTTGGGGCTGGCGCCAGCTCAGATCCAGCTCCCTGCCCCTGCTCTGGCGTGAGGCAGTGGGGTAATGAGAAGGCCAGTTTCTGCCCCATGTCTGTGTTCCCTGAGAAGGGAAAGGGGTTGAGGGCCTTAATTAGGTATTTTTGAGAAAAGGGTTTTGTTCAGAAAGACAGACTGGACAATGCGAGTCCTGAGCTTCCGGAGGGAAGACACAGTGAGCAGAGAGCTTGGCTGACTGCGTTAAAGCCTGTTCTGACGCCCCCGGGATCCATGTCCAATCCCAGCTGGGCAGTGGGACCAGCCTCACATTCCACGATGCCACGCACCACTGCTCGGAGCCTATTTATTTCGTATTTATTTGAACAGAGTTATGTCCTAACTATTTTTATAGATTTGTTAATTAATGACCTGTCATTTTCAAGCTCATTTTTTATTCATATTTATGTTCATGGTTGATTGTACCTTCCCACACCCAAGAGGTGGGTGAGGAGAGAAGTGGGAGTGGCCTTCCTGCCACTGCCCACACCGGCGGGACATCTGTCCAGTGTGGACAGAAAAGGGGCCAGGAGCGGAGGGAGGGGCCTGGCCCCAGAGAGGTGTCCTTGGCAGGCTGGGGCGGCGCGTGCGCGCAGGGAGCCTTAGGACCTGAGGGTTCGATGGGGGGTGGGAAGAGTGGGAGAAACCTCGATTCTGTTGAAGATGGAAGTCCAAACCCTTTTTCTGACCGGGAGGGTCTGTTTCACCCTTTCTGAATGACAAGGCAGCGAGGTGCCTATCACTGTGAGTTTGGGGGGGGCTAAAGGAGAGGGCGGCCTGTGCTCACCCCACCTGTGAAGTGGGCTTCCCCCTCGCAGCAGCCGCCCCCACCCCACCCCACCCCCACTGCCCCTGCTCAGTAGTGCTGGTCAACCTGCGGCCTCACAGTTGCACTTTTCATTCTACCAGAATGGCCCAGTGGGCAGTTTAAATAGGACGCAAAGATCAATGCAAAAATCATTGTCATGTATAAACATAGTTCTAACTGGAATTTGTGAAAAAGCAAATGAAGGATTGGGAGTTGTCATGTAAAACAGCCTTCTAATAAAGTTGTTGGAAAGCCGATGACAGAGCAGGACTTTCTGATCTGGGCTTGGGTGGTGTGGGCGGCGTGTTCCCATGTCAGAAAAGGAGCCCCATGTTTTCATCATGAAAAACAAGAAAGCCACCCCTCTGGGTTTCTCAGAGATGCTCCTCCTCTAAAACGTGTGTTCGCTGGAGTTGGGGTGCTCTGAGGGCCACTGGCGGTCCCCCTCAGTCCTCTGACTCAGCCCTTCTGCAGAGCTGGCCGCTCCCTCCTGCTGGAAGCGGCTCCAGCCACCACCCGCTTCCCCTCACTGGCTGCCCCTCCCCAGCCTCCCAGTTGGTTCCCGCCCTCTCCTGCTTGGGGATGTCGGAGGCCTCACCTGGCTTTATTTGCTTTCTGCCTGTCACGCCAGGAGAGGATGAGGCCACTGGGGCAGGGTTGTATTTGCAGTGCTAAGTGAGTGCCCGATGCACAGAGTACTCAATAAAATGTTCATTAAATAATGGTCCACGCTCTGATCCCCTGGTAACCCTGGGTGCCATGGGTCGGGGACCGGGGCAAGAGGCTGTGGGGAGGCGAAGTGTGCCCCTGGGTGAACTGGCACATGGTCCGGGGTTGCATAGTGTGTCTTGCTCTCCTTGATTTAGCATCTGTTTCCCAATTTGTGTCCACTGGGAACCAAAGAATGTTGCTTTATTTGGAAATAGGGTTTTGCGAAGTATCCCAGTGAAGATGAGGTCATACTTTAGTAGGGTGGGCCCTGAACCCAGTGACTGGTGTCATGGAAGAGGGAAATTCGGACACAGACACGGGAGACACCGAGAACACGTGACAGAGGCAGAGGTCAGGGCGGTGCATCTTCAGGAAGGATCCGCGCTGGTGCCCCTGGCCCTGCCGACACCTGAGCTGTGAGAGAAGGGCTGTGGGTTTGGGCCCGACTTGGGGGTGAGTGGTCAGTCCTAGGAAACTAATTCGCCATTCGCCTCAGCTGTCGTCAGGGTTACAGGCATAAATCATTTCACAATCATTGGCAAATGGGTGCCCCACCCTCCCAACCGGCTCTCAGTTCTCTCAAGCACAGAAGTTAACCTTGGGAGGTGCTCTCAAGGTGGCCCCAGCTGAGCCCACCAGCCTGCCTTCCTCCAGGCGTCCCCTTCACCCCTTCTTCACCCCAGTCTCTCCTCACATGTCCCCTTCTTACCACGCCTGCCCTCAGCCCCGTATTAAAACGGTGGCCTCCTGACTCGCTTCGGCAGCACATGTACTAAAATTGGAACAATACAGAGGCTAGGATGGCCCCTGTGCAAGGAGGACACGCAAATTGGTGAAGCGTCCCGTATTTCTTTTTTAAAAATAAATCAAATAAAATGGTAACCTTTTGGCCCTGCTGGTGTGGCTCAGTGGTTGAGCATCGACCTATGAACCAGGAGGTCATGGTTCGCATAGTTGATTCCTGATCAGGGCACATTCCTGGGTTTCAGGCTCGATCCCCAGTAGGAGGTGTGCAGGAGGCAGCTGATCAATGTTTCTCTAAAAAAATAAATAATAAAAATAAAAACAGTTGCTTAAATGTAACCTGTTCCCCACCCAACCAGCCCCGTGTCCTTTTAGCTTCCTCCCTAGTTGTGCGCCATCAACTCCCCTGCTTGCTGTCACTCGGTTTAGCATCGGTTTCCTCCGTGGGAGCTGGCATTGCTGGCTTTCTCCCTGCTGTTCCAGGCAGCTGCTGGGCACCCCTCGGTGCGTAATGAGCAGTTCCCGGTGGACGGAAATGACACCCCTCCCCAGGGTGTGCGAGTGAATTAGCTCACGTGGCCAAGGGCCTTAAGGCTGCGGGTGGAGTTGAGGTTGCTAATCGCTGACCTTAAAATAGGGGGATGAGCCTGGCTTGGCAGAGAGGTGATGCAAGGGCTCTGCCCTGGTCACTGGCTTTGAGGACAGAGACAGGGGCCACAAGTCCAGGATCGCAGGCGCCTCTCGGAGCTGGAAAAGGCCAGGCACACATTCAGCCCTGGGGCGGCAGAAGGAAGGCTGCCCGCTGGCACCTGGAGCTGAGCCCAGTGAGTGCACTGCAGGTCCGACCTCCCGATTTGCCGAAGGAAAGTCAGAGGAGACCGAGTGGGGACGTCTGGTCCCTATTAAGCAGTTTCACCTCCCAGCTCCCTCCCATCCAGGATTCCAGGCACACACAGTCATTTCCACCGAAATGCCCTTCATTCCAGCCTCCCCGGGAGGAGCATCCCGTGGGCCTGGGGCCTCTGGCATCTGAAAGGAAGTCCAGCCGGTGGGGTGGCTGGCGGGGAGCAGGGGAGCCACGTCAACCTCCTTCTGGAAGCTAGAGGTGAAAGGTCACCTCTAGTTCCTGGGGATGACGTTCATGGAGCACCAGCTGGGTTAGCCCTCGGCAGTTCTAGGAGGTAATTCCACCGCCAGTCCTGCCCCTCCGTGTGCTGCATGCCTGGGGGTGAAGGCGGGAGGCTGGGATGGCGCCATGATCCACTCCTGGGGACCTTCCCCGAGGGGCCCCAGGTCCCTGACTGCTCTCCCGGGCCAGGCGGCTGCAGAGAACCTGTACTTCAGTCCGTCCTGGCACCTGGCAGTGGGATCCTGGGCACATCTCATGCTCTCTGAGCCTCAGTTTCCTCATGAGCAAGAGGGACCGGGACCCTCCTCACAGCTCAGAGGGAAGGACTCCTCCGGGTTCATGCAGGGAAAAGTCGAGCTGAATCAAACCAGCTTTGCTGACTCAGGCATGTTCTCAACCTCAGCTCCTGGCTGGGCTGCCTGCGTCTCACCGGTCCCGTCGGGCTGGCATGTAGGGGAAGGGCGAGAGGACCAGCAGCCCAGGGCCGGGCCCAGATGCCAGGTGTGGACCTTGCTCCCTGGCCTCCAGGGCCGATGAGGAAGCTGGGACAGACCAGCGCAGCCCAGTCACAGTGGCTGGAGAGGCCGGCCAGGGCTGGATGGGAAGGGCCAGCAGAAGGGGGGGGGGGGACCGGGAATGACGCAGATGGGCAGGGAGGAACCGAGAATGAGGAAACTGAGGCAAGGGAGAGCCAGAGGCCTCGCCCAGTCCCCCGAGGGACAAGATAGACCCAGGCCTCCTGGCTCTCTGGCCAGGTAGTGGCCACAAAGGGACGGCCACTTTTGGCCACTTGCTGTCCCCACCAGCTCAGCCCCTGTGGCCCAGGAGGAGCTTTATGTCCCTACAGCAGTTCGGAGGCTGAGGAGAGAGGGCATTGGGACCGGCTCAGCCATGATCGGGTCGGTTGATGAGCAGTTTCTCTTCCCCGGGACTTTGCATTCGGAGCCTATGGCTGCAAATCACCACAAACGTGGTGTCTTAAAACAACGCACAGGCATCCAGCATGAGTTTCACTGGCGGGAAGCAGAGTGTCCACAGGGTGGCTCCTGCTGGAGCCTCCGTTCTCGTCGAGGAGAACCGATTCCTTGCCTCTCCCGGCTTCTGGAGAGGCCTGCATGCCTGAGCTTGTGACCTCTTCCTCCCGTGACCCCAGCCTCTTGCTTCTGCAGCCAAGTCTCCCTCTTCTGAGGACACTCACGGTTACGTCTGAGGAAAGGTAATTCAGGAAGCTCGCCCCATCTCAGAGCCGTGAATTTAATTCCACCTGCAAATTCCCTTTTTCCACATAAGGTAACTTTCACAGGCTCCAGGGTTAGGACCTGGATATATTTGGGGGCACTTTTCAGGCCACTACAACTCCTGCTCCCTCCTAGACGCTGCTGCCCAACAAAATCCTTCCCACTCGGCTGGTTATAGGAACCAGGGAGCCGTCATCCGATGGAAGGAACACTGTGATGGAATCCTACACCATCATCAATAATGATGAGGGAGACCAGTGTCTAATCCGAAATAGGTTAACGATGGAGGAGCTACTGTGTGATCTGAATGTTTATTTAAAGAAAAACGGCCCGGCTGGTGTGGTTCAGTGGTTGAGCATCAACCCAAGAACCGGGAGGTCATGGTTCAATTACTAGGCAGGGCACATGCCCGGATTGTGGGCTGGAGATGTGCGGGAGGCAGCCCATCGACGATTCTCTCTCATCATTGATGTTTCTCTCTCTCTCTCCCTCTCTGAAATCAATAAAAATATATTTTAAAAAAGAAAAGAAAAAAACGTATCTAGAGAGAGAGGAGCAAGGTGACACTGTGCTGAAGGTCACGCTCCGGAGCCAGGCGGTCCGGTTCACATCCTCCCTCTGCCACTGGCTCGCTGTGTGATTCCAGGGGATTCACTTAACCTTCCTGATGCCTCAGTCTCCTCATCTGTAAAATATCTGTATCTACTGCATAGGGATGTCGTAAGAATTAAATGAGTTACTATATGTGTGAAGAACTTAGAACAGTGCTTGCCACCAAATTTAACTGTTAGATATATATTACATATAAAAGAGTAAACATAGCCCTAGCCGTTCTGCTCAGTGGTTAGAGCATCGACACAAGGACTGAAGGGTCTCGGGTGTGATTCTGGCCAAGCGTGTGTGCCTTGGTTGTGGGCTTCATGCCCGGTCCCAGTCAGGGTGCCCTGGTCAGCGTGCATGAGGGAGGCAACCAATCGACATGTCTCTCTCACATTGATGTTTCTCTTCCTGTCTCTGCCCCTTCCACTCTCTAAAATCAGTGGGAAAAAATATCCTCAGGTGAGGATTAACAATAAAAAAAACAATAAATAACATAAAATATAAATACATATGTGCACTCTATGTGGGCTGCATAAAAATTAAGCTAGAGGGCTGTACACCAAAAAAAAATTTTCAGTGGTTACATCTCGGGGTGAGGGGATGGTAATTGTTGGTACACCTTTTTACTTATCTGCCAGTTCTATTTATGTACAGTGAACAATTATTTGCATAAACCAAGATGAAATTTAAAAATCCAACAATCTAACAAATAAGCAAGCTAGAACCCTCCCAACCTCTACAGCCTGGGCTGTGGCTGGCCGTCCCCAGCGAACCCTCCTGACCCCCGGAAGGAGAGCTCCCGCTGCTCCCAGGACTCGCTCCCATCTTTACTCCCTGGAGCTCTTGACCATGAGCTCTGGGAACAGCGCAGGGAGTGTGTTCTGAGAGCAGACAGCAGACCCACTGGCTGCATAAAAACGCCCTCACATGTTGACTCCTGGGTGCGGGGACTCTGATGGTGCCACCCCATGGAGGTTAACTGACCTCCAAGGGCTTGTTGGAGGATGAGCAAGAACGGGGCTTGCCCAAGGCCACAGGGAGCAGTGGCAGGGTTCCCACCTCAGGCCTTCTGCTACCATCAAAGCCATAGGGAACTTGAACATGACCGAGATGGGGCAGGGTTTACTGGCCTGAGTCCCTTATCCCTGGGTGTGTGGGTGTGTGTGGCTTTTTCTACTTGACCATCTTCAGGCCCTTGTGTGCTAAACCCATTTTACAGAAGGACAAATAGAGTCCCTGGATAATGAAGATTGCCCAGATAAGGTGCAATGCAAGAGTTGACCTCAAGATGGCAGCACCGGAGCTCGTTTCCATCTCCTACAGGGCTTCGCAGTCTCGACCGCCCTCTGGTGGTTATGGGAAAACATGCCCAGGGTGCCAGGCCTAGGAACACAGGGAAACTGAGGCAGAGTTGTGGCGGGTGGAGGGCAGGATATTAGGTGAAAGCAGCACCGCTCAGTTGGTGCCCCATGATGGCCTTGGGTTGACTAGCCAGTCTCCAGCCCCAGAGATGGGGTTCCGCTAGCACAGTCCTGAGACTTCATCTAGGTGACCATCCAGTAGAGTGTGAGGATGACCCAGGCGTGTTCCTCTGCGCCTGCAGCAGTCCCAGGGCTGCCCCAGCATGGCTTACCCCCAGCCATAGCCTCCTTTGTGAAATGGGGAGACGGGGGAGCATCTGTGACGAATGGGAACGGGGAGAGGGGGGACGACTAGCTGGAGCCTCCTGCATGGGTCTGGGCCTCAAGGGGAAGCCAAGGCCGGGAGACGTCGCTGGGCTGAGCAGGAGCAGAAAGGGCTGGGAGCACAGGGTGGGGCTGTGGCCGTGAGACCCTTCCTGGCCACGAGGTCATGGACAGGAGGTGGACACCTGTCCCACGCCAGGCACATCGGATGCTCCCTCTGGGGCTGACCCAAAGGAGGGGCGAGTCTGCCTCCTGGAGCAGCCGGAGGGGACCCGGCCGCCCCGGGGAGGTTTGCGGTGGCAGGAAAAGGCTGGCTGGGAAGGGAAGAGGGAGTGCGCTGGGGCCTGAAGGCCCCCTGGGACGGAAGGTCTGCGCAGTGACGCAGGAACAGCATACTGGACACGGTGGTGGCTTGGGGCCCGCGATGCAGCTTCTGGGGCTCCTCATGCCTCGGACTCTGTGGCCTCGGGCCCAAGCTTCTCGCCCTCCCACAGCCCTGCACACTCAACACGCCCAGGGGGACAGGGAGGGGGAGCCACCCCCATACTCCACGACATGGCCTGGCTGGTGGGCTGTGGTCAAATGTGCAGTGGATTCCCCTGCAGCGAGGAAGGGGCCGGCGTGGCAAAGACAGATGCCACCACGGGAACCAGGACAGGCAGGCGGCACCCATGCTCCGAGGGAGAAACTGAGGCCACGGCGTTCAAATGGTAGCTGTTATAGGGACTATGCATCATATCTGTTAAAGGATAACATTTCAAGACGCTCGGAGTGGGCCTGGGAGGGTTGCCCAATCACCCCCCACCCCAACCAAGGGCCCAGGGGGTGAAACTGGGTACACCAGCCGCCCTTCTGGCCTCGGGAGGGCTGCCATGGCCACCACTGGGTCACTCATGTGCCAGGATGAAGACCCTGGCCCAGGGCACCCTTCTCAGAAGGGGGTTCTACCCACAGCCCCCTCACACCGAGCTGGCTTCTCCCTATAGACCCCGTCCTGGTGTCCATCCCTGTGAAGTCCCAGGCCTGGGACCAAAGCCGGGGGCGGCCACTGCTGCCAGGGGCCCTTGGTGTCCGGTCAGTAGAGAAGGCCTGGAGCCCCTCCGGCCCCTCTTGAGCCCAGTACCCTTCTGTGCACTTGATCCGAATCTGATCGAGCCCTCCCCACTTCCCCCTGAGGTGGGGACCATCATTATGCCCATTTAACAGATGAGGAAGCTGAGGTTCAGAGAGGGGCACCAGCACCCAGAGTCCCGGTCAGTCTCTCAGAGGCCACACGCTGGCCCATCTCTGAGCCTCCCTCTGGTGTCCCAGGGCTCGTGGGCATGAAGCCACTAAGCCTTCACCCCAGGCCTGACACTTAGTAGCACTGGACCAACAGGCCTGGGCGTGGCCTCATCCGAAGCAGCCACAGACCTCACGGCAGAATCTTCTTTATTTCAGACAGACAGTCGGGCTGGGTGGGTGGGGGAGGGGAGCGGGGGATGCTTAGGAAGGGCAGGAACACGAGGAGGCAAGGATGGGCTCCCCTACCCCGGGGCGGGGGCCCAACCCCGTTCCCACCGCAGGGTTAGGCAGGGCAGCCACCGAGAGCCCAGGGCCGGGAGGAGGGAGGTGGCCTCCTTGTGCCCCTCGGGGGCTATGTCCCCCAGCACCCCAGGCCCCACAGGTGTCCAGTGTTAGAGAGAGAATGCTGTGGGGTGGGCCTGGACAAGAGGTAGGATGACCCTGTCGCCCTGCACAGCATCTCCGAGCGCTGGCTCAGCGGCCCCGGTGCCGGCAGCTGGCGTCTCCTGCGGTCTCCGGTTCCTCCCGGAGGGAGGGGGGTCCTTCACCGGAGGGCCTCCGCGGCGATGGCCTCCTCCACCCTCAGGTACCAGGGCTGGATGCGCGTGTGCCGCATCAGGTCGTCGAAGGCCTCCAGGCCCTCCATCACTCGCAGCACACCATACACCGCCTGGGGGAGCACAGAGGGTCGTCCAGACCTGCCCGCCCCTGCCAGCTGTGTGCCCGGGGCCGCTCCCCTCTCGAGCTCCACAACCCACTGAAGGGCTCACTTTGCCTCGGGGCTTTGAACGAACTACAGGGGTAACTATAGGTTTGCCTGCCCCTTACATACCCCCCACTTTTGGACAACACCCCCCACCCAGAGTTTCCTTTGAGAAAACACCTCCCCCCCTCCTCCCAGATCCTGAGACCTCCCCCACAGCGCTGGGCCTGCCAATCCATGTGTTTCACGCTGGCTACGTGGCAGCCAGGACTCTTGCTGGGGGGGCCTGAGGCACTGGACAAAGGCTGGCCTTGGGCCGAGGTCAACTCCAAGGAGCTGGGATGCAACACGGCACTGGGCCCCAGTAATACCACTTGGGTCCCTGGATCCAGCTGGGCCTGAAGCCAACCCCTCCGTCACACTTGTCAGTTATGGGAACCAAGACAGCTCCTTGTCGCTGGTTTTCCTTAAGCCCCTGCTAACGTGGAGCCAGGTGCCTCTGCCGTGAGGAGCTGGGGATGTGGCACTGCCTGCATCTGGGCTCTCCCTGAGACAGGACCCTCGGTCTGGGCCCCCCCTCCCCACCCCCACACTCACCAGATCAGCCAGGTTGGGCTTCTGGCCCCCCATGAAGGGCCGGTCTTTGCCCACAGCTGCCACCCACTTGTTGGCAGCCTCATACAGGTCCTCACGCACGTCATCCTGGAGGTGGTGCCTGGGCAGGGGACAGGGGTGGTCCGTCAGGGAGACGCCTACCCAGGCCCAGGGGAGGCCCAGGAAAAGGCCGTCTCGCACGCACGCGCACCCATAGGCACCATCACCTGCTCTTGAGCCTCTTGCTGATGAGGTACATGGCAGCTGCGCCCACGTACTTGGCCATGGCGCCCTCCACAGCCCCGAACTTGCCCTCCCGGACGATGTAGTCGAAGGAGGCCAGGGCCTCGGCGGGCGTGCGGTACACGTTGGGGGAGATCAGGTGCACCAGCCAGTCGTCTGCCCACTGCCGCCACTTCATCTCCTCCCTGCGGGGGCGCAGAGCACAGGGCTGGCCGGGCGGGGGGAGCAGACCCACGCCCTAGCCCTCCCAGTGCATGACGGGGAGCCAAGGCCTAAGCAGCAGGACCTCATAGAGACTCAGCCCGGCTCCCGTGGCCTCCCACGCTGCTCACCCCGCACAGCACCCCATTCAGCCCGGTCCCTCCTGGGGAAGACCCCTCCCCGCCATGCCACCCTCCCCAGGCGGCCCCAGCCACTCACATCCTGGCCTCCTTGCCACCATACATCCGCTGGGCCTCCCTCTCGTCCAGCATGAGCCAGTACTTGTTGCAGAACTCGGTCACCTCCTTGCCCTGGTCGTTGGTGGCCTTCATGGGTGGGTAGTAGGTGACGATGACATCCAGGGGCTGCCTTCAGGACACGTCCAGAGTCTCACCCCAACTCCCTCCTCCTCCAGGAGACCCAGCCCTCGCCTCCTAAGGGTGACTCTCCACCCCAGCCTGAGCCAGCCCCAGGGGGAAGCCAGGACCCACGCACACGTGTGCAGCATGAGGGACCTGGGGCAGACACCCAGGGCACTTCCCTGACGGGGCAGATGTGCGGAAGAGAGGAGCGGGGGTCGTGGAGTGGGACGCCCATGGCCCATTCCGGAAATGCAAGCAGCACTCCCACCTGCTCCGCGCGGACTCAGGTGAGGCTCCTTACCCCGACACCAGGTAGGACTTGAGGGCGCTGATGATGACAGAGGAATCGTTCAGCTGTTGCTGGAGGAGAAGAGGGTGATTCAGATGGGGATGGGGCGGAGGCTCTGAACAACATGTGCCCAGGCATTCCTCAGAAACTGGCCAGGGCCAACCAGGGTACTGTTGGCCCACTCCTAGGGGGTTACCCCTATAACCCATGTCCACTGAGCTCTCCCCACCCCCAGGATACAGCCCCCCCTCTCAGGGCAGCCGATCAGAAGGGAGACCCAAGTGTGGCTAATGGGGAGGAGAGTGTGGGGAGGACCCAGGGTCTAAGGCCTGCCTACTCCACCTACCTGGCCTCCAGGGCACTGAGAAGCAGGGTGGATGCCAGAAGCTACATACTAGGAGCCAAGCACTGGGCCAGGCATCCCCTACAACCTGGAGAGTATGGGCCTCTGTTGACTGATGAAGAAGCAAGCCCAGAGAGGCTAAGTGACTGACCCCAAGTCACACAGCCGGTGAGGGGCAGAGCCACATCTTGAAGCCAGACCACGCTGATTCCAGAACCCACACCGCTAAGCTCTGTGGTGCTCTGTATCCCCTAGACCAGGCTGGCATTTGGTGTTGGTGGGGAAGGATGGCAGCCTACATTTACTGAGCATCTACTGTGTACCAGCTACTTTCCTGCCTCATTGTCCTCAGCTGAGGCCAAGAGCCCGCGTTCCTTCCAGGGCTGACTCGGGGAGGACTCCAGGACCCCCCAGGACATGGTGGGGGCTCCCGAAGCTCACCAGGCTCTCTCCTTCCCGGGCCAGCAGGATAGGCACCTTCCTGTAGGTCGAGAACTTGACCTCAGCCCTGCGCACAGGGTTCACCTCCACCACCTGGTAGGGCAGGGCGTGGAAGTCGAGGAAGGCGCGGACCTTGCTGCAGAAGGGACACGTTTTGTACTGGTACAGAGTCAGCTGTAGTCGGTCGGACAGGGAGAGCTGGATGGGGAGCAGAGGGAAAGGGGCTTCTGAGGCCTGTGTCGAGGCCTGCCCCCAGACCCAGGCCCTGCCCCAAGCAAACTTGCTTCCCAGGGGAACCTTCTAAGACAACCATGAGAAAATGGGGAGGAATAGGGGGGTGGCGGGGAGGAATGAATAGCCGAGGCTCAGCCTCAATCCAGAGTGCCTCCCCCCACCCCGCCCCCGCCTCAGCGTGGCCAGAGTGGGGTCTACCTCCAGTCTCTAAGGGGGAAGGGTTGTATCAGGGCCTTGGGCCAGGATCTGGTTCCTGCACGTTCTGCAGGAAAGCCCCATGTGAGCTTGCTGCATATTCTTGTTTGAAAGTCACAGCTGTAGTCCACGGCCCTCAATGCTCAGGTGGGAAACTGAGGCTGGACCCATGGAAGTGAGCAGGAGATACAGAAAACTCTACTCCCCTCCCATCCACCCCTGACACCCTGGATGCAGGAATATGTGGGTGGATGGGGCGGTGGGTGGGGGGGACGGGGAAGGGGGGCAAGCAGGGAAAGGCTGTGCTGGTGCAATGAACAAAGAATTGCAAGGGCAGCTGGGCCACCACCTGGCTGGCGGGAACACGTACATGTCTCGGGACCTGGAATCTAGGGGTCATCAGTGCCATAAAAATGCTAATAATCGCCTATATAATAAAAATCGAAGGGAACAACTGGTGGAATGACCAGTTGCTATGACGCACCCTGACCACCAGGGGGTAGCCACTCAATGCAGGAGCTATCCCCAGCCCACAGGCCCCTGGCCAGCCAAGGCGGGTGCCAGCAGGGCCCCCCAGATCGCTCTGCTTGCCACCCCACACATTGGCCCTGATCACCAGCCTGGCCTAAGGACCCTACCCATGCACAAATTGCGTGCACTGGGCCTCTAGTCAGTAAATAAATACACAACCTTAGGATTTGAAGAGGATGGGGGGCCGACAAAATGTTTGGAATGGGACAAACTGAAGGAGGCTCTTTCTTTTTTCTGTGATCTCAAAATCTCCCCATTATAAAGTCTTTCAACAAGTGAGAAACACAACTTTAAGACAAAGACAATTCTAGTTAGCAGGCAGCAGTCGCGGCCCCATTTCACAGATGAGGACGCTGAGGACTTGGGAGACAAAACCAAGTCACTCGCCCAAGGTCACGAGCGGACAGCGGAGGCGATTCCTGACCCGGCCGCTTCCGAGGTCCCGCAGTTCCGCGCTGACCCCAGCGCCCCTACCCGCGCGGAGCTCGGTGCAGCCAGGGCTTACCTGCGCGGCGGAGGACTGGGCGCGGACATCCTGGGCGCGCAGGTGCCACCGCGCGGTGTAGTACAGCCCCACAGCGCCCCCCAGGGCCAGGGCCGCCCTCCCCAGGAGCCGCCGGCTCCCCTTGCGGGCGATGGCGGTGGGGCCCGGGCCTCCCGCCGCCCCTGCGAAGCCAGCCCGGCTCTGCACTGGGAGGCGGGGCGCCGGGCTACCGCCCAGCCTCCAGGCCAGAGCGCGCCCGCGGGGCCACAGCACCCGTGCAGCCTGGGCCATGTTCTCTCTACCGGCGCCGCGGGCGGGCGCGCGAAACCAAGACCACCGGGCTTAGGCTTCTCTTAAAGGACCAGGTGTCTGGTGACCGGCAGGTTGCCGGGGCAACAGTGACGCCGAGCGAGCAGGCACTGGGGCACAGCCGTTGCAGGTTGGGCCCCCCTTTCATACTCTCCGCAGAGCCGCAGAAACACCTCCGGGGTGTCTGGGAGTCGCTAAGTGCCCCGGCTCCTCAATACGCAGATGAAACGGTTCTCGGTGGTGACTCGGGTCGAATGGAGGGAATTCCCGGTGTGGCCTCCGAGTCCCAACATTGGCCGTAACATGTGGTTAGTAATTTCTGCCTCATGCACCCAATCGAAAGAAACTGAACCCTTCAGAGTGTCAGGGAGTCACGGCTTCGGGTCCTTGAGGGCCACGAAACCACCGCATCGACGAACAGCAAGAGGGCGCCAGAGACTCCGCTCTTTCTGCCCTCCCGCACCATGTGTCCTGTTTTGAACCATAAAATCTCCCCTACATATTGGGGACCTTCAGGAAACCACGTGTCTAAGATTTCGCCCACGCGGAGGCGCCGGCTTTCCCACCCGCAAGTCCCCAGAGGTTGGATGGAGCAGATGCGGGAGGGATGGGGATCCCAGTCTGCACCGACCCTCTGCCGGGCTGACTCGCCCTGGCTGGACCCCGAGGCTCCGCCATCCAGGCTTCTCCGCGGGCAGACCCGAGTTGGCCCCGCCTTGCGGCCAAGGTCTGGGGGCCGGACTGGTTATGGGTGAGAAGGGGCGGGGGCAGCAAGGACCTCTGCTCGCGGTGCGGGCGCGAGAGCCTGGCAGCGGCGGGCACAGGGGGCGGGGCCTGGCTTGGGGGCGGGGCCATGGCGGGGCGGGGCCTGGGCTCTGGCAGGGGCGGGGTTTTGGTGGCGGGGCGGGGCTCGAACCTGAAGGTTTCGGGCCCTGGAGGGGCCCGGCGGCTTCCCCCGCTTTATTTCGGGAGGTCTCACCGGTTCAGCTTCCACCAGGGCCCCTGTCCGCACGAGGTCGCCGCGTTCCATCATCGCACGGTCCTGGAAGAGCCTGGGCCGCAGCGTCGGGCCCCCTCGGGGACCCGGGCTTGCCGGTGCAGGAGGCCGCAAAAGGCTAGGATTCGGGAAGCCAGGACTGGGGGGGGAAGACCTGTTGCTTTCTTGGGGGGCACTTTCCTGGGAAGAGGAGTCGGGCCGGGATAGGGGTTTGTGAGGGACCGCGGAGCCCTCCCTCGCCTCGCTCCTGGGTGGGTTGTCGCTGCAGGCTCCTGTCGCGGTGAGCTCTTGCGAGTTGGGTCTCTGATTTACAGAAGGGACGGGCGCCTCGTGCACACCCGCGCTCCTGGGTTTGCTCCAGCCCCCGGGGAACAGCACACGCAGCCAGGTGGTCAAGGTCATCACCAGCAGTGATCAGTCGTGTGGCTAGCTGTTCCCGATAGGATGTGGTACAAATGGCACTCGACCTCTGTAGTTTTCCTCCTAAAACTCATAACCCCAGCCTAATCATGAGAAAAAACGCCCAAGTCCCAATAGAGGGAGAGTCTACAAAACACACGAGCAGTGCTCCTCGACCATGTGAACCAGGAGGTCAGGGTTCAGTTCTCGGTCAGGGCACATGATGGGGTTGACTGGGCTCCGTTCCCAGAAGGGTGTGTGCAGGAGGCAGCCCATCAATGATCTCTTTCATCTTTGGTGTTTCTATCCCTCTCTCTTCCTCTCTGAAATCAATAAAATAAGGAAAGTCTGAGCAAGTGTCACAGCCAAGAAGAGCCTAATGAGGCCTGACAACTAAATGCAACCGGGTATTGCCCTGGCTGGTTTGGCTCAGTGGGTAGAGCGTTGGCCTGTAGACGGAAGGGTCCCAGGTTCTGAAGGTCAAGAGCACATTCCCGGGCTTGCAGGCTCAATCCCCACTAGGGGGAATGCAGGAGGCAGCCAATCAATGGTTCTCATCACTGATGTTTCTTTTCTCTGAAATATATATATATATATATATAGTGTATTCTCATATGTAATTGTTTGGTCGTTGAAAAAAAAAAAAGCAACATGGTATCCTGGATGGGATCCTGAAACAGGAAAAGGACATTATATACAAATTCCAAGGGACTCTGAATGAAGGATGGACTTTAGTTGATAATGTATCAAAAGCAGTTCATTAATTGTAACATGTCACACTAATATAAGATGTTAGTAATAAGGGAAATGATGCAGGATATATGGGAGCTCTGCAAACTATTTTCACAATTTTTCTGTAAATCTGGGAGTCCTGCCAAGGCCCGAGAGGAGCAGGCCTTCCCCCTCCTGGGTGTTTGGACCTGCAGTGGCCAAGGGGGGCCCATCTGTGGACACCAAGAGTCCCCGCTGCTGTGCCTGGCCTCGTGGGGCATCGGTATCTTCTCCACGTGGTTCTGGGCTCCTAGAAGCCTAGTCACCGCTGCCCAGGCACCCCTTGCCCAGGCCTTTGGGCACGTCAGAGGGTATTGATGTTCCCCAACCACCCGTGACTGAACACTGCCCACACGTTTCCGGGAGCCAGTCCAGGGCGTTAGGCTGGATTCCTGACATGCAATCAGCACAGGGAACCCTGGCTGCCTCCCGGAAGGGATTAGAATAAGCACCGGGCCTGGGCCCTGCGCTGGGAGAACAGGCCCCTGTGTCCCTGGGAACCTTGCGTCCTGGGCCTGTGGAGAGGGGAGAGCCGCCTGCCAGCCAGTGGGGGCAGGAGGGTGTCTGGAGCCACCAGATTTCTCCTGGCTTCTTGCCACAGAGAAACCCACGTGTCGATGGTGTGTAAGCTCCTGCCATTGCTAAATGGACCCGGAGTGGGACTTGGAAGGCCTAGCCCTGGCTTCTCCCAGGAGGGCCGTGGCTCAGAAGCTTGGGTGTGGCTTGTGATGGGCCAAGAGGAAGTGGGCAAGGGCCTGGCGGGCCTCACGAGGGGCAGGCCATTCTGAAAGCCCCTGTGCCTAGGATTGCCCCCAGCTCTGGGCAGGGTGAACCTGAGAGTTCCCTCCTTGACCAGGTGCCCAGGCCCAGCGGGAAGCGGGTGGATGAAGAGTGGGGCCTCCAGGGTCCCGTCCGCCCTGGAGCCCTTGGAGTCAGCCTGAGCCCACACAGGAGTCCACCCCGCACCCCTCACCCCCCGCACCTCTCACCCAGCCCCCAGTGCTGACCGCTGTGTGAGGCGGGGTGTCTGTTGAGCTGCCCCTGCCCCCAAAGCCCTGCTGGACTCTGAGGAGGTGGCGCAGCTTTCCCCTCTCACCCCCGCTCTGCCTGCAGGGCCCCTAAGCAGAAGCAAGAAGCACCCTCAGCCGCCCCTGCCCCCCAGGCCAACCCGCCCAGCACTGACTCTGCCCCAGCGGCGGCCATGGCTGTCCTGGGACTCGTGCTGTTTCCCAAACTGGTCCCCGTACATGGAGGGCAAGGAGAGAGTCGGGAGAGAGCCAGGCCACTGCAGGTGGGCAGGTGCAGGGTGAGTCAGCAAGGGCCCTCACCAGGCTGTATCCACAGTCGCCGCCAGAATCGTACTTTATAGAGAGACCTTCACGGAGCTCAGGCACATATGCCTCCAGAGCAGTGGTTCTCAGCCTTCTGGCCCTTTAAATACAGCTCCTCATGTTGTGGTGACCCCAGCCATAAGATTATTTTCGTTGCTGCTTCATAACTGTAATGTTGCTACTGTTATGAATCGTAATGTAAATATCTGAGATGCAGGGGCTGGTCATTCGATCGCCAAAGGGGTCGCAACCCACAGGTTGAGAACTGGTGCTCCGGAGGGTCTCAGTAACACAGGACAGGGCTCTCAAGGCTGTGCACTGACGGGGTGAGGGGTGGGCAGGGATCACAGGGGG
>PVJC01012033.1:23320-40533 GCA_004026665.1 Murina feae | reverse complement strand
CCCCCAAAAATTGTCAGTCCACTCCCTTTCTCTGCCTCTGATTCCATTCTATTCTCAAAGGATACCTTTCAGCATTTCATATAATACTGGTTGGGTGGTGATGAACTCTTTTAGCTTTTTCTTGTCTGTGAAGGTCTTTATCCGACCCTCAATTCTGAACGATAGCTTTGCTGGGTAAAGTAATTTTGGCTGTAGGTTACTTTATCCCTTCTAACCAATGTTTTGACTTCACTGGCTAGGATGCCTGCCATATTAGATGGAGAGGAGGCAGTCTCTAAATGGCTTGATTTTGGTGAGGTCTCAACTCAGGAAGCTCTGAAGTTGATCCACCCCTCAGAAAACATCACCTTCCACCCAGTCTCTCCCGTGGTGAACAACTCCCGAAACAACACTCCTGAGTGTCTGGCTCCTGTTGACTTACTGGTCAAAAAGGTAGGGGTCTGTGACTCTGATTGTCTTTTTTGAGCTTTCTGTCTTCTGTCAGTTTAGCATTTTCTTTTAGGATATGGCCTTTTACAATCAGAGCCACCACCCAAAACTCACATTCCTTATTCACCGCAAGGGTGAGCAGAGCAGAGATTCAAAGCTGGCTGTAATTCAGAGTCCTCAGGAGAGTTCTTTTAAACGTAAATGCTAGACCCTATCTAGACCTACTGACTCCGCCACTGTTCAGGACTGAGCTTGGATTTCTCTGTCATTAAGAAGCTATTTGGTTGTAAGTTTGAGGGCTTCTACTCTAAAGGGTGATTGTGAGAAAGAAAAAAGACCCCTTGACTATAATTGTATGTCTGACCGTAACTAACTGTGTGATTTTTTTGTATCTTTTCACTTTATCTCTGCTTTCCCAACCACAAGTTGGAGGAGTTCCAATCTTTATTCCCCTTCAGGACTATTTGAGAACACTCCTGCTATAAACGTTAACTTCTTAGAGTTGGTAAAGATCCTGAAGATGTATTTTGAAGGGAACTTGAACAAGCAAATGGCCTGCAGTGGGGAAAGGAGCTCAGAGAAAAAAGCTGGCCCCTACTGTTTTTAGGTGCATAGAGGGATCTGAAGCAGACAAGGCTCTGAGTGTTCCAAGAATAGGCATCTTAGAATGCAGAGAGGTATTAAGGACGACGATTGCAAGAGCACTCCCCATTTTTCCTTTTTTTTTTTTTTAAAGTTTTCCGTACCCATAGTCAGTGTCATCTTTTTTCCTTTTGTCTCATTTATCTGCAAACTCATACAACCCTGATACTTTTTAAAAATTATATATCTCTAAAAACTATTCATTTTGCACTAGACACTGCCCCATTTCTTTCTTTTTTTAAAATATATTTTATTGATTTTTTTACAGAGATGAAGGGAGAGGGGTAGAGAGTTAGAAACATCAATGAGAGAGAAACATCAATCAGCTGCCTCCTGCACACCTCCTATTGGGGATGTGCCCACAACCAAGGTACATGCCCTTGACTGGAATCGAACCTGGGACCCTTGAGTTTGCAGGTCGACGCTCTATCCATTGAGCTAAACTGGGCAGGGCCACTGCCCCATTTCTGCCGTGGTCTTTACACCAAAAGAATTCACATTGTGGTGACATAGCACTGCTGAATTCAGAACTTCACTTTGGGTTGGGGTGCAGTGAAGGGAAGCAGAAGAGCAGTGCTGGGTAAGCAGAGGCTGTGCAGAGAAGTTACATGGAGGGAAACAGCCTGTTCAGGCTTAGGCCGAATCCCTGATCTTGGAGACTATTTGAAGCCCTGTCTCCCAACTTCGTCTCCCAACTCTGCCTGGTCCCAGTGAATTACATTGTTTTCCCTGAGAATGCTTCATTCTTTGCATGTGTGAATGCCTGTCAGTGCTCTTTTGTGAATGACCCCACATGCCTCCATCAAGTTCTCTAAGAGCTACTCCCTACCCCTACACCCTTGGAGTACACTCAGTTGCTCCTTTCTTCCCACCCCTGACTAGTGAGTTCTCTCTGACCCTTAGTAACAATGTATAAATCTGAGTCAGTATCTCATGCCTCTTCCCCTATTTCTTCCCTTGGAGTTGTCCTTTTCCCAAAAGCTTGAGCTAAATGTTTTTTCATCTTTTTTCCTAGGAGTCCAAGGCAAGTGGCAGCAGCCAGAAGATGTTGCAGTGGCTGGCCACAAAGTCACCCAAAAAGGAAGACCCCAAAACACCCCAAAAGGCAGAGTCTGATGTGCCCCAGTGGTCCAGCCAGTTCCTGCAGAAGAGCCCATTCCCTACCAAGAGAGGAGGTGCTAGGTTCCTGGAGCGATGGCTGAAACAGGAGAAGGAGGAAGAGCCAGTGGCCAAGCGACCTCACAACCAGTAATGCAGGACTTTGAGACACCAAGGTCATGGTTTGCTGCACTAAATACTGTTGCTGATAACAGATTCTCTCATTGTGTGTATATGGATTTGCTTTGGGAGGAGGTAGCACAGTGTTAGTTAACAGCTGTGGGTTCATGGGGGAGTGGCTAACCTGGCTGGGACCAAGAACACACAGAGGGGATTTGGGCAGCCTGGAAGGGGGGTCCACCTCCATCAACTCATAGGGGTTCATTATGCCTGCAGCCCTATCTTGGTAGGACTGATGGAGCCTTCTCTCAAAACCTGATCCTGCTGGCAGTTCTCAGCACCTGACCTGGTGCCGCTTAGCCTTTGGGCTCTCAGTCTTTTGGAATTAAGTTCTTAACACATTTTTTTCTGAATAAATTAAATTTTATAAACTGTCTACATTTCAAAAAAATGCTATTGGTGGGGGTAGTTCTGAGACTTACTAATTTGGGCTTTCTGTGGACAAAACTGCTTTTTTGGAAACAAATGAAAAAGGCTTGGTGGCAGGGATCTTTATTGAGTCTCTTCTCTCAATCTTAGAAGTTGTTTGAATCTTTTTAAAAATCTTTATTATTGAAAGTACTAGTTGTCTGAATCCTTTAGATTAAAACCAACCTGACTGCCAAACACAAGGGACTGGGGGGAGAATGGGGTACAGGGGACAAGACTCTGCCTTACACAGGGAGCATAGAGTCTAGGTGAGGAGAAATCCTAGTCACAGCCCTCCAAGTCCTATGCAGATCCCCAGCCTCTGGGTAGAGAGCACAGAGGGATGAGTTGGGCTTGGGGTGAAGGTGGGAGTGACCATCTGCCTGCCCGGGCCTGGTCAGAGCCCCTGTGATTTGCTGTGCAGGCTCCTCCTTGGCACTGGACTGCTTTATAGTTAGATATTAATTTGGGATAGTAATCTGTTGTCCCTCTACCTAGATTATTAATTCCATGAAAGCAGGGACCTCTTTTTCACTCTTTTATTTTCCCAAAGTTAACGGTAGGTGTGCAAATACTTGTTAGGTGAATGTGAGCATTTACTACATGCCCTGTCCTGTGCGAGGCAGGGAGCCACAGGCATTAACCAGATGCCACACCTGGCAATTAAGCACTTGGCTGTGTGTGCATGTGGGCCCCCCGTTATGGCTCTGGTGTGCCAGGAAAGGCCCTTCCCAGAGATCCTGAGGGAAGAACCAATGACTCTTCAGAAGTACCAAGGCTCTTTGGGGCATCCAGGAGACGAGGACCCACAAAATGCTATCCCAGCGGCTGTATGAAAGGAAGCAGGCCCTGAGAAGACTGGAGGGTGGGCTGCCCGACCACCACCACCACCACCACTACTACGGAACCTCTGGTGGGCGCTGACTCAGGCTCCTTGCAAATTGGAATGAGAGCTTTACTGGTTAGAGGGCAGCTTTGGCACCTCTTGGCAGGGGTGATGGGTGAGTGGTCTATGACTCCAACCCTTGCGGTGACTTCCACCCGCTCTACCTTGTCTCTTAAGTTTATCTTTAGATCACCATTCCAGTTGAGAAGGCATGATTGGCCAGTGGTGGTGAGTACTCAGAAACCCTTCACTGAGGCCAGGAGTGCTTTATTGTGGCCTCTAGTTTTGAGTTGCTTTGCATGGAGTTTTGGTGGTTTTATTGAGACTTAAAAAAAATATACATAACTACCCTTGGCCAGTGTAAATGAGTTGGTTGGGCATTATCTTAGACACCAAAAGCTTGCTGGTTTGATTCCTGGTCAGGTCACATGCCTGCGTTTCAGGTCAGATCCCCAATAGGGGGCATGCAAGAGGCAGCAGATGAATGTTTCCCTCTCACATCGATGTTTCTCCCTCTCCCTCCCTCTCAAAATAAATTAAAAATCTTAAAAAAACATAACCCCAAGTCTTTAACTTACCAGAAGGCTGACTGTTATCTCTTTTACCTCAGGTTTAATAAGCAACAAAAATGAAATTCCCCTTATTTTTCTTTATCTCCCCACTGTCGGGTTGTAAACCAGTTTGGTAGGGTTCTCTTCTCTTCTCTTCTCTTCTCTTCTCTTCTCTTCTCTTCTCTTCTCTTCTCTTCTCTTCTCTTCTCTTTTCTCTTTTTTTTTGAGAGAGCAAGAGAAATCAATTTGTTGCATTCATTACTTCTTATATGTGCCCTGACTGGAATCAAACCTGCAAACTTGGTGTATGAGGAGGACACTATTCAACTGAGCTACTTGCCAAGGTAGGACTTTTCATCCTAACTAATAAAAGCGTAATATTAAAATTGACCATTTCTTTGGGACGCCTAAGCCACGCCCACCAGCCAATCAGAGTGGCTGTATGCAAATTAGCCCAGCCAACATGGAGGCCAGCACTCAGGGAGCTGAGTAAACAGGCAGTGTCAGTTGCAGCAGGAGTGAAACTGTTTGCCAGCCACCTGGGCTTCTCTCTGCTCCAGGGAACATCATATTTGCAACAAATGTTTCAATCCTAGGAGCTGAAGCAAATAGCTGGCCGGGCCTGACTTCTAATTAAACATTGTTTCATTATAGAAGCCAGAGCTGAAGCAGAGAGGAGGTTTTGTTACTAGGCCCTGGGCTTAAAGGAACAGTGTATCAATTATAGAAGATAAACAAACCTCAGAAACCTGCGTCCAGCCAGCCTTGCTGGGACATTGGGTCAATGGGAGCTGTGGGCAGACTGAAATTCTGAAAACAGCCATCAGCCCGTCACCCATGCTGGCCACACCCCAATGGGGTGAGGGACACCACTGGGGGGCTTCGCCAGCCTGCAAACAGCCATCAGCCCATCACCCATGCTGGCCACACCCCAATGGGGTGAGGATCCACACTGGGGGGCTTGGCCAGCCTGCAAACAGCCATCAGCCCCTCACCCAGGCTGACCAGGCACACCAGCAGGTGGACATCCCCAGAGGGGTCCCAGACTGCGAGAGGGCACAGGTTGGGCTGATGGACCTCCCAAGTGCACAAATTTTTGTGCACCGGGCCCCTAGTTTTAATATGAAAGAATAATGTGTCCTGAGGAGCATGCTTCTTTCATTTAGGTTTTTATACTTTCACATAAATGGATGTTAAAAGCACGTTCTTGTATCTGAGAACATTCTGTGATTTCAGGTTTACATAAATGGTATCTTGGATATTTCTTTCTGCAATTTTTTTTCCATCTGGATCATCAGCTTTACTAGGTATTGACAAATTGTTCTCCAAGTTTTCACTATTTCATGAGCACATGAATCTCCATTTCCCAACCTTTTGCTGATAATCTTGCTTACTAGAGCAATGGTGCATCTTATCCTTTGTTTTTTGAAGAACAAATCTCAAGGATAAACAGGCAGCCTTGTCTGGGAGTAGCCAAGTCAGGCTGGGCCCCATATTTTTTGGGGCAGTTTGGACAGCCCTAGGATATGACTGTCTGGCACCTGTGCTGAGCTCCCAGATGGCAGCCCCTCTTCACCCCTCACTCTATGGGGGCAGCGACTAGGCTTGAATCCAGGCCTAATTTAGGGGATCCTTTCCTGCTCTGTAGCCTCAGAGGAGGCAGAAGCTCCCTAGCACTCCAGGTCCTTATATATAGGTGTCTGCCCTCCACTCTGGTCTGCAGTACATCTGGCTTCATCTTCTGGTGCAAAACCTGTGTGCCCAAAGCCCAACCCTGCTTTGTACGAAGGCAGAATAGACCCAGACAAGGGAGAGGTTTGGCCAAGGGACCAGTTTGGCATAGGCAAGTTGAGGACAAATCCAAGGGGTCTGGTCTGGGAGGGGTTTAAGCTTAGAGTTTAGACAAGATCCTTCTTGTTGCTGAAAAAGCACAGGGCAGGTTTATGGGAACCAGATAGAGTAATGGGTAACCTCAGACTCCTACTCTCCTGGGCCTGGACACCCTCCCTACCTTCAACAAGAAAAAGGAGCAAGTGAGAAAGGTGGAGCCTCATTCATTGGGGAAAGGAGCTTTGGCTCAAGCTGTATGGGAGGGTTGGTAGTACATGCAAAACTGACCAAGTCCTTTGCTCAGAGACTTGGTTTGCCCATCTCTGAATCAGGAGAGTGGGTGCTCACAATTGAACTCTCCCAGCAACCCAGAGGAACAAATGCTGGTCATTGGAGATCCCAAACCTACATTGGGGCTGGTGTCCTTCATGTGGAGATGGATTGAGGACTCCCCAACCCCTTATGTCCGGGACTCTGGGCAAAACTCCCATTGGAAAGCAGAAGCTAGGGGACTGTTTGGAAGGGCTGGGGGCATCAGTGAAAGGGGTTAGACAAACTGAACAACACAAAATGTTTTAAAGGGCAGCCAGTCTAGTGCAGCACCCCAGTGCCACATTCCTAACCCCTAATGGAGACAGCAAGAGAGGCAAGAGAAGGTGGCTGAGAAAAGGGGCCTGTGGAAGCACATATGTGCAGGGTGCATTGCATAAGGCTCTGGGATCCTAAATGGAGAGGATCTGCATAGGACTTGGAGGGCTGTGACTAGGATTTCTCCTCACCTGGGATCCTAAATGGTTGTTGTTGGTGCATAACCTCAGGATTAGAAGGCTGGGGTCTCTGGCTTTCACTATGTGGCTTCTTTGTCTCCATCTTCTTAAGAACCCCACTATCCAGGGCTTCTCGTCTTGTGAAGCAGCCAGAAGGGCCCTTATGGAAAATCAAGTTGATTGATCTCAAAGGGGAGACTGCAGGCCATATTCAGCTCACACATGATTTTGTTTGGCCCATACAGTATTTTTAATTGTGGTAAAATACACATAAACTTTACAGCATAACCATTTTTAAGTATATAGTTAAGTAATGTTAATTATATTCACATTTGAACCAGTCTCAACTTTTATTTTACTTTCTTATTATTTTTTTAATAAACTTATATGGGAAGAAACTTTTCTTTTTTTTAAATATATATATTTTATTGATTTTTCACAAAGAAGAAGAGAGGGATAGAGAGTCAGAAACATCGATCAGCTGCCTCTTGCACACTCCCCACTGGGGATGTGCCTGCAACCAAGGTACATTCCCTTGACCAGAATCAAACCTGGGACCCTTGAGTCTGCAGACCGACACTTTATCCACTGAGCCAAACCAGTTAGGGCTATTTTTTAAATTTTTATTTATTGATTTTAAAGAGAAAGGGAGAAAAGGAGAGAAACATCGATTTGTTGTTCCACTTATTTTATAAATTAATTGGCTGATATTTTTTTAAATATATTTCTTTATTGATTTCAGAGAGCAAGAGAGAAGGAGAGAGAGAGAGAAACATCAATGATGAGAGAGAATCATTGATCCGCTGCCTCCTGCACACCCCCTACTGGGGATCGAGCCTGCAACCCAGGCATGTGCCCCCAGCTGGAATTGAACCTGGGACCCTTCACTCCGCAGGCTGACGCCCTATCCACTGAGCCAAGCCGGCCAGGGCTGGCTGATTCTTATATGTACCCTGACTGGGAATCCAACCCTCAACCTTTGCATATTGGAATGATACTCTAAACCAGTGGTCGCCAACTGGTGGTCCGAGGACCACTGGTGGTCCATGAGGTCTGAAGGGTTGGCGACTGCTGCTCTAAACAACTGTGCTAACCTGGCCAGAGATTTTTTATCTTGCAAAACTGAAACTTTTTACCCATTATATAGTAACTCCCTATTCCTCCATCCCTCCAACCCTGGCAGCCACCACTTAACTTTACATCTCTATGAATCCGATATTTCATATAAGTAGAATCATACAATATTTGTCTTTTTGTGTCTGGTTTATTTAACTTATATTGTCCTCAAGATTCATCCATTTTATAGTTTATGAGAATTTCCTTACTTTTTAAGACAATAACATTTCATTGTATGGATAGACCACATTTTGTTTATCCATTTATCTGTCGAAGCACTTGAGGTGCTTCCACCTTTTGGCTAACATGAACAATGCTGCTGTGAACATGGGTGTACAGATAACTCTTCGAGACTCTGCTTTCAATTTTTTTTATGTATACCGAGAAGTGAAATTGCTGGATAATATGGTAATTCTATGTTTAACTTGCTGAGAAACCACCATACTATTTTCCAAAGCAGCTGCACCGTCTTATATTCCCACCAACAGTGGACAAGGGTTCTAATTTCTCCACATCTTCACCTTCGCCAATACTTGTTTTGTTCTTTTTTTTTTTTTTTTTTAAATAACCATCCTAATAGGTGTGAGATAAAAACCTTTTTTTTTAGCCCACATCTTAAAAGTGGGAGGTTTCACACACACAAAAAAGTTTACAGTTTCCACATAAAAAATTCTTGATGTGTGCCTCAAATGACAGCTGAGCTCATGTGGGGTGCCCATACTAAGGCACCCTATGCATGCCTTCCTGAATGGTCCAGGCCACTCCCCCTTGCCTGTAAAGGGGGGACTTAAAAACATCGAATAACCCCTGGCCGGTGTTTCTCAGTGGTTACAGCATTGGCCTAAGCACTGAAGTAGCATGGGTTCGATTCCTGGTCAAGGGCACTGAACCTGAGTTGCAGGTTTGATCCCCAGCTCCGGTCAGGACAGGTGCGGAAGGCAACCAATCAATGTCTCTCTCACTGATGTGTTTGTGTTGTTTTTTTCTCTCTCCCTCTCCCCCTTCCTCCATCTACTCTCTAAAAATCAATGGAAAAAAATACCCTCAGGTGAGGAGGATTAACAACAACAAAAAAGTTTCATGAGATGCTTCTAACACAGTCTGAAAAAAATGTGAAGCTCTTGCCATACTAAGCCACATGCTGCCTGACAACAATCAGCAGTACTGGGTAGTTATTACCTCAATTCAGATAGGGTCTGTGTCCTCCAGATGGCCGAACTGCCCTGTCTGGCTTAGTACTCCTGCACTTCTGTGTTTGAGACCCTGGTCTAGTCTCTTCTCACCCTCATCCATTTTATTAATCCTCACTTGAGGATTTTCCATTGATTTTTTTTTAAGTGGAAAGAAGGGAATAGACTAAGAGAAACATCCATGTGAGAGAGAACGGACATGTCAATTGCCTCCCACACGTGCCACAGACCAGGACTGGGGGATGTGGAAATCGAGCCTGCAACCTAGGTATATGCCCTGGGTTGCAGGCTTGATCCCCAGTAGGGGGCGTGCAGGAGGCAGCCAATCAATGATTCTCATCATCAAGGTATGTACCCTTGACCGGAATTGAACCTGGGACCCTTCAGTCTTAGGGCCAATGCTCTATCCACTGAGCCAAACCGGCTAGGGCCAGATCCATTTTATAATGGGGGAACTGTGATGGCTTTGTCAACTTGTCTCAGCTAAACTACATTTCCCAGAACTCCCTTACTTTGTTTCTTGTTAGGGAGGGCTACAAGGCATGTATTTGCCAGATTTGGAAGGAAGCAACCATTTTGATTGCTGATCTGCATCTGAAGCAGATCTTCTTAGTGTGAAGCAGGCCTGCAATTACCCACCCTATTTTCCCTAGATTCTCCTTCAGGTTTTCTTTTGTTTTTTTGATTCCTCAATCAGTTGTGTATATGGTTAGTTAGCTCTGTATGAAGTAGGGCCTCACTCAGCTTCTGCAGGATCCCCTCATCACCAAAGTCAGAAGCAGCAATAATGGACACAGGCATCATCCACCCTAGGGCTCCAGCTTGTGCTAGTGGCTTTCAGCCGCTCACGATCTTCCCCTTCTGACTGAGCACCTCAAGTTCCAGCATCAGTCAGCTTTACAGAAATTGCTTAATCGGTCCCACAAGTATGCAGGCCAGTTCCTGGTAGCATATCAAAGGTGTGTATCCCTTCTGGTTCTGGTTCTCCATTGAACTGTGACTGATGTGGGAACCTGAAGTCCCACTACTCACTATTCCTGCCTCATGATGTGTCAGTCAACTCACTGCTTTCATCATTCCCCAAACTCATGAGCTTTTTCCATACCTGGGGGCCTGTGCTAGTGCCACTACTGCCTGGAATGACCCTACCTAGATAGAGTGGGACACTGAAGAGCAGTTTGAAGGAATAAGGACCAGCATGTGATCATGAGAGGGTCAAGTGAGACCAGATCTCAAATGACAGAAACTCAGTTCAAACTAGCTTGCTTTTTGTGGCAAAGGCATGGCTGGATCCAGAGGCTCCATTCAAATCCTATGCATCTGTCTCTCCATTTTCTGGTTCCAACGTTCTGTCTTGGCTCCGTTTTCAGGTAGGCTCTTCCTATGTGTTGACAGAGATGGCTGGCCACTTACAATTCTAGCCCCATGTCCCTATCCTTGGTGATCCTGGGGAAGAGAACATTGATGCTCAGTGAACCCATGGGGTAAACCTATTCTGACCCAATCATTGTGATGAACAACTGACTACCCCCATTTGCTGTATCTTTGGGCCATGCAACCATCCCTAGGACTGAAGGGATGAGGCTCCCAGAACCATATGGCCTGAAGTAGGCTGGGTTGAGTCCTGAGAGGAAAAATTAAAGTTTTTGTTTTTCCCGAATAGTAGGGGGCCTGCACCAAGGGCTGGTCTACTGGATGCTCCTTAAGAAAGCAGCCCTTAGGGTGGAGTAGACAGCAAGCCAGGGGCTCAGGTCATCAAGGAACAAAGAAATGGAGATTAGAGAGAGGAGTACCACAGAGTCAAAGAGGGAGGCCCCTGGGAGACCAGGAGGTGTGAGCAGTAAAGGAAGAATTTTTTTGGGGAAAAAAAAATTTGGTCAGAAATATGGCAAGGCAGCCCTAACCGATTTGGCTCAGTGGATAGAGCGCCAGCCTGTGGACTGAAAGGTTCCAGGTTCAATTCCGGTCAAGGGCATATACCTTGGTTGCAGGCACATCCCCAGTAGGGGGTGTGCAAGAGGCAGCTGATTGGCTTCTCTGTTACCGATGTTTCTATCCCTCTCCCTTACTCTCTGTAAAAAATCAAAAATATATTTTAAAAAATAAATAGGACAAGGCAGCACAGAATAAGAATGATCTGATGGGTATTGGGATGTGCTAAGTTCTCAGGGGATGTCCTCCAAGGACTGATGTCAGCAGGGTTGGGGGGCTTTGGTTAGGGAGGGCTCCAAGAAGGGGATGAACTTCAGTGTGAACTGCTATGCAGGAAGGAGCAGTATGCTATGCAAGTGCCAGGGCCCCTCCAGTAGCCATTCCCAAACCTTTGAATCTCAAAGCCACCTGGAACCTGGTCAGAAAGCTAAGTTCCAGGCCCCAGATTCCAATTGGGGTGAGTCTAGGAGGCATTTAGGCTGCGTTTCTGATTTAGGGAAGTACAGTAGAATCTGAGGGAATCACGTTGTACTCATCAGGAGCATCATGCCCCAGATTCCTGGATAAGTTGGGGCCTCTCTTGGCCTCTAGCTGCTATTCCACTCACTGCCCAGCCGGCAAGTATGGGGCAGAACCTAGGCTAGCACAATAACTCGGCAGGGCAAGGGGAACATTGCCCCCTAATCTCAACTGCAAAGTAGATGAAGTTGTTCCTGATCAGCAAGTGGCCAGGACATGGGCTGGCAGGGTCAGTGGAGCTGTCCGCCCTGGCCCACTACAGGTCCAGTCTCCAACGGCGGCCTCCTGCCTGTTTCCTGGATGCCCAGTTCCTCAGAACTAGCACCGGCCAAGTCTAGCATCACATTTTCTTCTCTGCCCTAATGACAGTGCTTCCTGCAGCCACCAGTCACACTCAGGTCAGGACCCCATCTTGCACTCTGGCTGGCATGCCAGGGTCAGGGGGGATCAGCAGGCCAGAGGCCCTTCTCCAGTGATACTCCCTCCCCTCCCCCAATCTATTGCCCTTCCCCACTACCATCTACAGTCTATATAGGGATCAAAAGATCCCCTGCATCTCCCTCCCTTAACCCCAGCCCCGCCCAATCTGGTACATGTACCGCTATACCCACTGTTCTAGAGCATTCCCTAGTTTTAAGATTGTCTTTTTATAGAAACATGTCAGAACACGACTCAGCCTGCTTGGTCAACTAGAGGGACAACTATCCATATGCTGGAGACAGAGCGTCCAAGGGCTAAGGGTCATTCTTCCCAATGTGCCCTCCCATCCAGTCTGCACTCCAGATTAGCTAACAAAAAGGACCAGCTAGTGCCTTGCTCAGGCAGCACCTCGGGATATGGGTGGCGAGCCAGAGCCCAGGGCCTCCACACCTCCACTATTGATTTCACATCAGCACTAAATCACCCAGAATTCAGAATAATTTACCTCCATAAAAGCCCAATCTCGTGTGCCATTCTAAGAGCCGAGCAGCCCTTACCAGCAAACCCTAAAAAAGCACCGCCCCTCCCCCATCCCAAGGCCGAGGGGCCCTCATCTGGACCTGACCAGATTCTGCCCCCCCACCCCACCCCCATCCCCAGCCTCTTCCGAGCTGTGGTCCCCTGGGGCCCATCATCCCACTCAAGGAGTGACGACCGCGCCCATCCCCGTTCCACTCAAGAAAATGAGAGCGGTTCAAAGGTTTGAACAATTTATTGTGCCCCCAATGCGGACGGGATGGAGGGAAGCGCCACGCAGGACCGCGCGATTGTTGGTCGCGCACCGAAAGGCGGGAAGAGGGGAGACAAGGGCAGCACGGTGGCCTCGGCCAGTGGCGCCTACGGGCGGGTAACCATAGCGACAGCCGTTGCCAAGGGCGAGGAGCCAATGGGGGCGTCGCCAGGGCCGTTTCAAAATCCAAAGCAAATAAACAAAAAAACAACACACTACCACGATGGGCGGGGGATGGGAGGGCCGGCGAGGCCCAGGGCCCCTCGCTGCGCTCAGCGGGCGCGAAGGCCTGGGCCAGGGAACCGTATAAAACTACATACACTTGGGATACAAAAACCGAACACCCGCCCGCCCGGCAGGCCGGCGCGCTCACTTGCGGCCCTTGGGCACTTTGGGGACGCTGGGCTTGGCGGCCTTCTTCACCTTGCCCGCCGCCGCCGCCGCCTTCTTGGCCTTGCCGCCTTTGTGCTTCTTGGAGGCTGCGCCCTTCTTGTGCGAGCGCGTCTCGGGCTTCGGGTCCGCGCGCCGGGGTGCCGCCGCGCCGGGGGCCGCCTTCTTGGCCTTGTGCACGGCGGCGGCCGGGACGGGGGCGGCCGCCGAGGCTCCGCGCCGCTCGCCGCCGCCTTCCACCTTCTTGCGGTTGAGCTTGAAGGAGCCGTTGGCGCCGGTGCCCTTCACTTGCAGGAGCGTGTCGTTCTGCACCAGGGCCTTGATGGAATACTTGAGGTAGGTGCGCCCATTCTGCTGGTCGAACCACGGCACCTTCTTGGCCTCCGTGTAGATCTTGGCCAGCGACGAGCCGTTGCGCTCGCCCAGCCTGCGAATGGTCTCCACCACCAGCTGGCTGTACTTGCCCGGCTGGTTCTTCTTCTTGTTCTTCCTCTTCTTGGACGGGGACAGCGCCGCCGAGCCGCTAGCTCTGGCCGCCTTCTTGGCCGCTCCGTCGGCGGTCGTCAGCGGCAGGGCCTCCTCGAGCTCCACAGACATAGTGGCGAGCGGGTTGGTGGCGGGCCGGACGCGGAAACCTGGTGGCCGCGCCGGGAAGAGGAAAGCGAGGGGCTGGGGCGACGCCGGGGAGCTGGGGGCGCGCGGCGGCTCCAGGCGGGAGCGGCCGCGGCCGGGCCTGGAGCCAGGCGGCAGGGCTGGGGCGGGGGCCGGGCCGGCGGGCGCCCCGGGCCGGGCCTGGGCGGGAGAGGAGGGAGGAAAGCGGAGCAGCGAACGCGCCGGAGCGGAGAGGGCGCCCGAGGGAGCTGCCGCCTCCACCGCGGCCGCCAGAGCGCTCTGAGCGTGCGCGCTGCGCTCCGCCGGCGAGGGCGCGCTGCTCCCTTTTATGGCTCCGCGGCGGACCGCGTTGAGAACAACAACAGCCTGGTCCGGAGCCAGGTCCAGCCTGTGCTTTCCCGAGCCCCTTCCTCGGCCGCTGGCTTCCCGCCCCGCACCCCCCGGCCTCGGCGCGCTCTCAGGCCTGCGTCTCGGACAGTACCCGAGTCCGAGGGGCAGCGAAGAGGCGGCCGGTGCCTGGGAAGGCCCCGGCATTGGGGAACGGAGGGGGCGCACCCTAAGCTGCAGAGCGCGAGTGGAGGGGGACACCCGGTTTGGGGACCTAATAGCGCAGGTCCTGGGGGAGGCCCAGCGGCCCTGAGCTTTGCGGGTGGCAGCCAAGCGTGCGCCACGTGCACCCAAGCCCTGACCGCGTCCAGGGGAACCCCCGGCCTGCTCGCAGGACCAGCTTTAATTTGTCCGAACTAACACAGGGCACGCCCTCCCGTGGTTGGCGGGGGCAGTGAGCTGGGGCATCTTTGAGGGGGCTTCTGCCCGCCTGCAGCTGCTAACCCCCGCGGTCTCATTATGCTTGCGGGGGCCCGAGAGCAGCACCAGAGGAAGCCTGGAAGGTGGCAGTGCCTCTTTGAGGACGTTTTCTTGCCCACACACAAACTGTTGATGCTCCAAGTACCCATTTTGTGGATAGCTACCACTGCCCGCCCCCCTCCAAGCCAAATGGGCGCTCCTGGGTGGGACTGAGTGGAGTGGGTGTAAGGCCGCAGGGTAGTTGCTTTTAGTTCCCGACCACACCCCTGCCCCCTTTCTGGGAAGGGAAATGGAGAGACCTCTTGTGTACCCGGCGAAGATGCCTTCCAAGGCTCGTGGCCATGAGCTTTGCTGGACTCAGTATTGGGGGGTGCTTAGGAGGCGCGTAGGCCAGTCTTGAAGCCAAAGAAGCCTCCACTTTGGGGAAGCAGACCACAGGGAGACACGAGGGAGGAGAGCGGATCCCCTTGGGAGGAAGTGATTTTAGTCCCGGACCAAGGGGCCACTTGCAGAGGTGCCAACAAGAACACGCCCCCTGGAACCCAAGCTTGGAAGAGGAGCAGGTGCATGGCAGGCTAGAGAATTAGGGTTCCAGAGTGCAGAGAGCTGGAGGCCACGAGGTCTCTAAGTAGTGGGGGCATGGCACTCTTAGGTCTTTCTGCCCCAGCAGGCGCCTCTGAGCGGGCATGATGGGTCCCCTCCTCTCTTGTAAGTGCTCACCTCTTTCATAGCACTTACACAGATCCCATTTGCCCTCAGAGAGCTAGTGAATAAGCCCCAGGAAAGGAAGAAATTGAAGCCAGGAAAGGTGAACCTGTGTTTTTGGGGGGAGGTGGAGGTGGAGACAGCGGCGGCGGTGGTGGTGGTGGTGGTTCAGAAACAGACTTCTGCCCCCTGGGGCAGTGAGTACATGCTATAGGAGAGAGGATAGATTGTAGTCCAGGTCCATGCAAAGAAGGCCAACTCCTTCTCCCAGAAAGAAGGACCCCCTGAATGGAACTATCTACACAGAATTCTGAAAGTGACACAGAGCTGAGCCCTGGAAGCTGCACTGGAGGGTGGGAAGGGTCTTGCTTGAACAAAGACCTCCGAGTCCTGAAATGCAAAGGTGTGTGCTGGCTGGAGTTTGAGGGCCAGGATTCCTAGAGATGAGAGATGGCAAAATGCAGATGCCACAACAACCCATAGACACGTGTGTGCCCAGCTGCAGGAGACTTCCAAGAATGAGCAGAGGGGTTGCTGCGAGGTGCCTGGTGGCCCTCTCTGGGTTGGCCAGCGCGCCTGGAGGTGGGTTGGGAACAGGGACCCCCAGAAGAGAGCGGGCCAGAGGAGACCAGGCGGCCAGGTGACTGGCCGAGAGGGGCTTGCGCTTTGGTCTCTGAAAAGTCAAAGGGAAGGTGTTACCCCTGATGGAACCCCAGTGTGGGCAGCAAGGGCACCTCCCAGATTGACCTTGGTGCCACCAATGTCAACTGAAGGAGAGAGGTCGCTGGAAATGTGAATCTGGAGCCGGCGGCAGCAGCGTGCTGGGCAGGAGAAGGAGGACGTGGGAATGGTAGAAAACGGAAACTGCTCCTTGGGAGTCAGGGGAAGTATGGTCAAAGAGGAAGGAAAAAACCAGGTAGAGTTGGTGTCACGGAGGCAGAGGAGGAGGGAGTTTCAAGAAGGAAGGGCTGGTCCATCAAAGTGTCACCCACTCAGAAAATGGATTTATCATCAGAGCTGAGGAGACTGGTGAGCTTGCAGCCACAGAAGCCAACTCATCACTCCCAAGACCCACAGGCTGGACTCCTTATTACGCCTAGTGTTGTTGTTTTTGAAAACAACCTAAATTAGTTCCAGAATTTTTAAAAAGCAGGCGATTTCAGATAAAAATGCAGTCCACATTTCCGATTTCCCTTTTAAAAAAAATCTGATTTGACCTGGGTTGGGGAGAGATGGGGTGGGCTTCCTCCAGATGAGCCAAACTCCCAGGACCGTGGGGGCAGAGGGAAAGTTCTGGAGCCCTGACCTTAAGCAGAGGAGAGAAGTCAGTGGAGGCACAGCAGGCAGGCAGTGCCGTCCAGGCCAGGAGTCCATCCCAGCCCTGATAGGTTCCTTGGCCTGCCAGTGGAGGGGGTGCTTTTGCCAAAAGGTGGGCTGGCTGCCTGTGGGCCTGTGGACCAGGGCTCAGGAAGATCAATTCCCCCCTGGAGGGAGGGGTAGTTAATGGCTACACTCCCAGGTAGGGAACTTCCCTGCCACCCTTCTGAGGAGACCATGGGGAAGGCCTCGAGTGGCTAACGAAAAATGACAAAATACGAGAAAAGGAGCACCTGGAAGTGGCCAGGCCCGGCCAGTCCAGAGGAAGCTCAGGGGAGGAGTTCTCTTTGTTAGATTTTGGGCGGGTGACGCCGTTTGTGAAAGAATTCACAACCAAGAGGAGAGAGATGGTGAGGAAACTTATTTTACTTTAGGAGGGACAAAAGGGGCAAGTATTGACGGATAGGCAACACAGGGTGGGTGCTGGATCAGAAGGGGGTTGCCAAGGGGTTGATGCGTGCCTCCACAAGGCAGATGGTGACACAGATACGGTCCCTCCCTGGAATGCCCCCACAAGGTCAGCTACCAGACAGAAGACACAGATTCCTTCCAGGAAACCTGAAG
>PVJC01012033.1:0-23220 GCA_004026665.1 Murina feae | reverse complement strand
TAAATTAGCGCTTCGGCTGCGACCAGACATCTAGAGTTGTCTTTGATAAGTCACGTTTATTTGATTTCCAGGAGACTGCTCACAGATGTACCAAGTAGGTGCCTTTATCAGCATTTTCCCAAGCATTTTAAGCAAGCTTAGAACCAACCAAAGTTTTAAAAGAGGCTTTTCTGAAGGGGTGGGAGAAGGGAACTTTCTACTCACTGGAGACTCCTGGGTGGGAATCATCCTGGAGTTGTTAAAACAGCAGGGGTGCGGGTGGAGGTGCAGGGGGTGGGGGGGAGTGCAGCCTTGAGTACAGCCCTTATCTGTCTCCATGTTTGAACAGAGACGCTGCTTGAATCATAAGAGCCAGCAATCTCTGCGTTTAGTTACCAGGTGCTTCTCATAAATTGTGGAAAGGCCACAACAGAGAAAAGGAGAGGCCTGTTTTATGTTCTTACTCTCTCCTCTCCCCAGGTGAGGGAGCTCGTCCAGGCCTGGGGCTCCAAACGCGATTCAGTCCCTGAGGACACTCTCTTTCTGCACCCAGCCTTGATTTCTGTGTCTCTCTGGATCCATAGACTCCGGTATCCGCTACCTGCCGCCATCCCCACATCCCTTCTGTGGAGTGGCTAAAACAACTCGTGCAAACCTGCTCCTCCCCGGCTTTCACAAAATGTTCTAGCCAGAAAGCATGCCTGCTCTGATTTATGTTTTCCCTCTACCCGCTCACCCAACCCATCATCAGGTTGGCCCCCCATTGGTCCCACATTCACCCGCTTCTCCCAAGCCACTGTGCTCTCCCAACCTTCCTCTGGCTTCTCTAGTCCTCTCCTCGCAGCGTCAGAGGGAGTGGTTAACGGAAGCCCAATCCTGCTTGTGCTGCCTCTGGCTAAAAGGCCTCCAATGAATTCTCATCAAAATTAAGGTAAATCTGCTCACTCCTTTCATTCAGATTTCAACCTCTCCAACTTTACTTTCACCTACTGTACTTTCTGCATAGCACTTATCATCATCTGGCCCTATTTCGCCTATTTCCTTGAGGACTGGGAGCTAAGAGCAAAGCTGGGTCTGCCTTGCTCCCTGCCAAGCCCCAACCCTGGGCACACCTTTCCTGGCTGACGCAGCACCCACTCACTGTTTTCTGAGCCCGAGGACAACACAGGTTTTCCTGGGCAGTGGAAACAGGAAGGGGAACTGGGAGTCAAGTCCCTAGTTCGGCTTGCACCGTTCCCTCCCATGTGGGTGGGAGGGCCACTGCTCCCACCCACCCTGCCCAGCCTGTTCCCCAGTTTCTGAAAAGGAGTTGGATGTTTGGAGTTTGAATGATCCCTTTAGCTTTAACAGCCTGAATCTGGACTTCTGAACAGAGACAGATGGCCTGAGAGGAGTAGGGACCCAGCAGAGTACAGCCTGGCTGGAGAATGGGACACAGCCAGGGGCCCAGGGGCCAGGGGCGTTGTCTGCGGAGCTGTACGGCTGTTGGCTCTGGGTGGGCTCCTGTGTCTCTCTGTGTCGTCTGTGAAAGGATTATATACACACGAGCTCACGGAGGCACCTCCACCCGGAAAAGTGTCTGAAAAGGGTTGACGTGGGGGGGAGGCTGAGGTGGTGCAGGAGTCACTAGGCCTGGGAATGGGTTCGAAGGCCCTGCTGCCTGAGGGCCCCTGGACAGGGAAGGCCCTGGTGGCTTGGGCCAGGCTGCTGAGGTTAACAGTTGAGGCCCAGAGTCTGTCTCCCCAAAATTTGTTTTAAATCCAGTGGTTGGCTCCCGACTCTGCCTGGGCTGGAAGGGAGGATAGTTGGGCCCCATTTTGGACTTAAAATGTAAATAGGAACTTAGTGCTCTTCAGCATTTACGAGGAGACAAAGGGAAATACACAACGGCAGGGTGCCTTTAAGATGCAAACGTGTATTGTGAAGCCCCGAATGGGGACTGGGTTAGGGCCTTGGTCCGTGCAGTGAGCTGACGGCTGGAGGGTTAGGAATGAGGTGGAAGGGCCAGAGATCAAAGATCAGGATCAGAGCTGCTGCTGAGGCTGAGAGGGCAGGAACAGTAGGGGCTGGGATGGAACAGAGTTCCCAGGGGTCCAGTGTGGAGGGAGCCTGATGGCTGCTCCTGCCCAGGTGGGAGTGGGGGTTCAAGGAGTTGCTGGGCCCAGATCTGCAGGGGGACTGGGGAACGACGGACTCTCCACCAACTGCCACAGTCCAGACCTAGGGCAGCAGCAAAGCCAGCACCTCCCAAAGGGTTCTCACATCATAGGCATTATTTAGAGAACGGGACTGGAAGCACTCATTACGAAAGGGACCAGGCCTTGCAGGACTTCACACAGCATCAGTGCTGTTTGTACTTGGATTCACATGAAGGGAGAGGGCCGTGCCCCAGGCCCACATGCACACATCTGCGTTATTTAACCTCAAGGGAGGGCTTCTTTCCAGGGACCAAGCACCGTGTTGCCGAGTAAGCATCC
This sequence comes from Murina feae, assembly GCA_004026665.1. NCBI lineage: Eukaryota > Metazoa > Chordata > Mammalia > Chiroptera > Vespertilionidae > Murina > Murina feae. Next base: position 20,764 of record PVJC01012033.1, on the reverse strand, counting down.
CCAACCTGGAGACAGGACCCGAGACGCTGAAAGGGTTGTGCGCGACTGGAGATTTGAACCTGTCCTCTTAACAGGAACAGTTTTTCATCTCCAGAAAGGATTTAGCCACCTCCCTCGGTCAGTTCTCCAGGAACTGTAAAAGCACTGGACTGGGCATTGTGGTGGCACAGGAGAAAAGGGAAGGTGGGAGCCCAGTCCTGCTGTAAGTCACACGGCCTTCAAAAGCTGGTTAATTTTGTCCTGGCCGGTGTGGCTCAGTGGGTTGAGCGTCGTCCCGTGCACCAAAAGGTCCCCGGTTCGATTCCCAGTCAGGGCACATACCCAGGTTGTGAGTTCATTCCCTGCCAGGGTTTGTGTGGCAGGCAACCAATTGATGTTTCTCACACTGATATTTCTCCCTTTCTCTCTTAAAAAAAAAAAAAATCTGGTTAGTTTTTTCTTAAAAGTCATTCATAGCATAAAAGTCATTCAAGTGGTATAGAAGGATGTGTAGTGAAAACAAAGTCCCCGTCTGTTAGGGTCGCCACCGAAGGAGGAACATGCCAAGGCCAAAGGTTGTGAAGGATAATTAATTTATTAGGTCATCTGGATACCAGATGGGCTGAGTCCCACAATGGCGCCAGCACCCAGGGACGGGGAATCAGAGACTTTAAAGGACTCTAGGTGAGCTTTTTCTGGGCGGAGAATTCTCTGGGCAGGTATGGGTCCTGGGAAGGTCTGGAGGGGAAGGATAATGGTCTTAGCAAGTGGAATGTGTCTAAGCGAAAGGGAATGCTCCTTGTGAAGTGGCCTAAAGGTCAGTTCCCAGGGGAGGGAGTATCGATTCAATTATTTGATCAGCCCTAACACCATCCTCCCTCCCATTGCCTGGATATGGTGGGCATCCAGCCGGACCTGCCCGAGTGCACACGTCAGTGGCCGGCACTCTTGTGTTGTTTGCAATGGGATACACATGCACACTCTGCATCCTGCTTTTGTTTACTCGGAGCATCTCCATCACTTCATCCGGGTGTAACTCCTTCTTCTGAAAAGTTGCGGAGTCCCACAGCTGGTTGGGTCTGAGTTTATTTCACCAGTCCTCTTGATGGGCATGCAGAGCTAATACAATGGTGCAAACCCTATCCTTCTTTTGCTAGCCAGAAATATCTACAGGACGCTTACTAATGAGGTTTCTCTGTTAAAATGTCAATTCTTTTTTTAATTTTTTAAAAAAATATATTTTTATTAATTTCAGAGAGAAAGGGAGAGGGAAAGAGAGAAAGAAACATCAATGATGAGAATCATTGATTGGCTGCCTCCTGCACATCCCCTACTAAGGATCAAGCCTGTAACCCAGGCATGTGCCCTTGACTGGAATCGAACCTGGGACCCTTCAGTCCATAGGCTGACGCTCTATCCACTGAGCCAAACCAGTTAGGGCTAAAATGTCAATTCTTGTTGACCTGTGACCAGGCTGCCCTCAGAGCACGCACCCCTCCCTCCTTCCTCCTCCTCGTGCCTGTGTCCCTACCTGGGGCCTGATTCCACACATCACGCCACCCTGGTGTGAGCCCCCGGATCTCAGGGTTTGTTTTTCATCCTTTTCATCACTTGTGACCAACCAGCTCGGTTTACATGTGTCCTCCCCTGGACCCCATTTCAGGCATTGCCATCACTGCCAAACTCTCAGTGACCTGGCCCCTCCACTTCCTCCTCCTAGTCCTCAGGGTCTTCCTGCCTGTGCTCTCCCCTCGCCCCACTGCCATCTCTTCTGGGCCATTGCACAGTCTTTCTTGGGGGGATGGGAGGGCGCTTGAAAGCATGTGACTTCATGTCCCCTTCATAGTCTGGCTTCTGCCTGCTTTGCTAACTTCACCTCCCATTCTTCACTCCCACAGGATTCCACCTCCTGCTCTCCGCAGCACTGCAAGGGGCCTGCTGCTCTTTCTTCTGTGTCTCACCTGAGACCTGACGCTCCTCCCCCAGAAGCCTCCCCTGCCCTCTGCACCCTGCAGCAGGGAACTGGGGCTTCTGCCTGGCTCTCCAGCTGTACAGGGCCTGGTGCTGGAGCTCAGAAAGCTTGGGCCAGGGGTGAGGGGATGAACGAGGGAACAAGCATTAGAAACTAGATAATGGCTTCTCCAAGCCCTGCCCTCATACAACTGTCAGGCAGGAGTCAAGGTAAAAGAGCTCCTGGCCAGTGCAGAGGAGCTCAGAGGAGCTCAATCGTTTAGGAAACATTATGGAGTAAAGGCCTTGGAGGAGAGGAAAGCCAGACTCTTGCAGCACAAGAGAGCCTGGCTCCCAGCCCCCACTCTGTCTGCTTCAGAGGATTTCCTTTACTTTGGGGGCTAGGATCTTCGGGGTACAATCCTGAACCTCTCTGACCCGAATGCCAGTTTAGAGGCTCAGAGAGAGCACTGGCCCAGCTTGAGCTCCCAAGGACCCCAGCAGCAGCGTCTGTGGTGGCCTGGCCTCCGGGAAAGGGGCCTCCCCTCAGGGGCTTCCACTGCAGGGCCAGGATTGTCTTCCAGCCTCCGACTTGGGGTAGAGTGCGTGACATCTCTTCTCTAGAAGCCCCAAGGATTGAGCCCCAAGGAGCCAGGACAGGCTCAAGAGATCGTTCCGGCAAGGGGGTTCTGGGTGACCAGGACAAACCTGACAGAGATGACAGAGAAAAGAATTTCCAGTGTCTTCCTGTGCAGTCAGCCCTGGGCAGCCTGCTCTGGCCGCCTCTGCCACCGGCCCCTCTTGGCTGAGGTGCAGGCAAGGGAATCTTGGTTTTATTTTCTCTTTCTTCGAAGCAGCTTCGTTTTGTGGAGATTGCCTTCCTGGGGAAGAACTGAAAGCCGTATGGATGTGGGAGCAGCCTAAAGCCACACGCTCAGCAAGACGGAGCTGAGGCACCACTTGGTACGGTCTGCCTGCCAGGAATCGCACCTTCCTGTGTGGGGGTATTTCTACCTTCACTGTCCAGATGAGGAAACTGAGGCTTAAGAGAGACTGAGTATTACTCCCAATGTTATCTGGCCTGGAAAAGGTAGCAAGACTGACACTGCTCATTCCATTTAAAGCCACCCTCTGCCACCCCCAGTCACTTTCTAGTACTTTGTTTTATATCCCTTATCATTTTTCTGAGTTGACCTGTTCAATACATGTGACCTCTCTACAGCAGGAGCCCTAACTGCAGCTCAGGGCCTGGCACATAGTAGGTCCTCAATAAATATTTGTTGAATGAGGTGGGATTCAAACCCGGCTTCCGCTCGGTACTCTTATGCTTCCTGTCACAGCACTAATGCTATGCAGGTCCTAAGGCAAGTGCCTGTGCTGGGCCCCACAAGGCCACCTGGCAGAGCAGGTAGTGGGGCCCCCGCAGGGGTTGTGACACCTTTGAAAAGCTTAGTAGAAAGCCTATTAAGACATTTGCAAGGCTCACAAGTTTATTTCATACAGTGATTACTTGTCCAGTCTTGGGGATCCTGAAATTCTCTACTAGTCAAGAATGGGTGAACAGCTGAATTGAGAGTTTCCTCCTTAGATGAGGTCCTCAACCTCAAACCATAGTCTGCTCCCCAACTGCCATTATCTGGGGGGGCTAGGAGAATGGAGACATGGCTCCATCAGGTCGAGAGCAGCAAAAGGATTTACTGGCCGCCTGGCCCATACTACCATCATCTTCTCCTGTCTAGTCCCCCTGCCTCTTCTCCCCGCCTTCCCAAGTTCAATCCAATCCTTTCTCCACTTCGAGGCAAGCCAGAGTGGCCTTTGAAAAAGTGAACCAGAGCTTGTGGCTCTCCTGCTCAAAACCCTTCAGCAGTTCCCCCACCAGCCTCTGCAGCAGCCGGGCCCCTGCTGATCTCTTCGAGTTTATCTCCCCGTGGTCCTCCCCTCCCCGTGGCCTCGTTTCTCTGTCAGGCATAGTGTCTGATGGGCTGCGGTGCTGCCAGCTGTTCTGCCTGCCTGAACAGCTAAATTACCTTTTATTTACATGCTTAATATCTTTCCCTTGACCCCCAAGACCTTGTCTGTTTTGTATAGCATCAAATGATGAGAATCTAGAAATGAATCTAACTCCTGGTCCTAGTCAGGACTCAGAGTTGTATTTGTAGAAGGGAAAAAAAAAAAAATTAAAAGCCAACCAAACCAGCACCCAATCTGAGAGCCTGATATAAACGGGCCTAAACAGATGTGTTCCTTCATCCCCCTCTAATCAGGTAAGAATTCTTGAACAAGGCACCCGTGAGGAACACTGCGGGACCATTGAGGGGTTGAATGGCAAGGCTCCTCCCACCCATCTTGTTGTCCGTCTGCCATTTCACATGAAGAAGCTGAGGTCCAGAGAAGAGGCAGGCCCAGCCAGTGTGTGTGGATTATACTCCAAGTCTAATTCCCAGTCCAGAGCTCTTGCCTCACCTGACCTTTTTGTCTGGCCACTTAGCCAGGGGTTGGGAAGGGGAAGCAAGGTCATGGAGAAGAACCAAGCTGCAGCGGTGAATTCGACTGCGCGCCTCCCTGGTCTGGGTGCAGAAGACAGCCCCTCGAAGGTGGGCCAGGCCTGGCCCTGGAACCACGCCTCGCTGGGAACAGTGTGAGGAGGAACTGAGCGCTCTTCCTCAAGGAGGTGAGGTGATATTAACTTGATGGGCAACAAGGGATGGGACTACGTTCTGGACCTGCCCGTTTTGCACCGTCTGCCCCAGATGGGGGAAGCCTCAAAGGGAGGAAGCCTTTGTTGCCAGACCTTCCCAGAGGCCAAGGTTTCCTCAGAGCCCTCAGTGGACCCTGCCTGCCCTGCTGAAACCCTGGGGCAGCCTCCCCTCACACTGGGAGGAAAACCTAAATGCCTCTCCTCGAATGCCTGACAAGGCCTGCGCTTTGCTAGCCACTCTTCTTCACGGCCTGCTTTACTGTCCATGCCTTGGTCAGTTGAGCCCAACCCTACTGCCGTGCCTTTGTGCTGCTGTTCCCTCCCTCCCAGACTCACAGGTCCCATCCCTTGTGGCCCATCAAGTTAATATCACCTCACCTCCTTAAACAAGCCCACCCTATACACCCCATCTGAAGTAGGGTTGCCTCCTATCTTTCATCATCATGTTTTTCTTCATAGAACTTGCAAGATTTTGCATTTTTCCTAGTTTCTCCATCCCTCCCAAAGATCAACTCCTGTTTTAGGTATCCCTGAATCTTCTGTACCTGGCACACAGTAGATGCTCAATAAACATGTTTGAGGAAATGAAACATGAAGGGCACTCATGGAGTACAGAGATTTGGCCTAGTATTTTCTGCCCAAAGTATTGAACTGTGTGTCTGAAGAGTCTGTAGGTGAGGACCAAGACAGCATCTTCCCCTGCCTCTCCTACTTGATATCCTAGGACTGGGGGTGAGCTGCTCAGCTCAGTGAGGACTGGGCATTTACAAAGGTGTAGACCACTTGGTCTGTCTCCCTTCCCCACTGTAAGCTCCCTGCAGAGGGCTAGACGCTCTGCCCTGGGCCAGTCCCTTCAGCCAGTGCAATTTGAAGGGTGGCTTGAAGTGGATGTTGACAGAACATGCACGCCAGGTGTGGCAGAAGGGACAGCTTTAGTTCTGGGGAACTGGGATGGTTCTCCCCAAGGACGAAATCTTCAACCCTAATGTTAAAAACAGCCCATGAGGAAGTTGCACAGCTCCGTAGGTGACGACCAAGGCCGGAGTGGATCGTGTTGGAGGCCTTTCCGGGGAGATCATGAGCACGACCCCTGGTTACACCTGAAGGAGGCCGAGTGCTGGCTCCTAAAGGCGCTGGGCCCTGAAACGATGGTTCTCTGTTCCAGGGGGAAGTGGTAGCAGGTCTCCAACTATCACCATAGTTAGCTGAGTCCAGAGCCTCTGCAGGTGGGAGGCTATTCTCCCCATTAGCGCCTGCAGTTTCAATGATGCGCCCACACAGCGCTCGTGGTTCCTGGGCAAGCGGAAGGCGCCGCCCTTCCTGCCCTTTGCCCAGAGGAGTCACAGGGCCGAACTTTCTGTACCTCTGCCCCCCACACCACCAGCTCCCCAGGGTTAGATCCCGACAGGGCAGGTCCCAGGGCTGGCACTGGCCGCCACCGGATCACTGGGCCCCGCGTGGTTCCGAGCGGCAGTTAGGCGTTGGGCGCGCGCCCCCTCCCCCAAGCCACTGGACAGGGGCCTCGCTGGCGTCTTGTCTCCATGGAGACCCGTAGGTCTCCCAACTGCAGTGCCTGGTGGAGCTCCTTGCAGCAAAGGACTCAACCGATCCCTGGGACGCGCGCGCCTTAGCTGGGCTCAGTGGCTGCAGTCTCCAAAACTTGCCAAATCCTAAAACCAGTGGAGATGTTGACTAACATGCAGGCTCCCAGGCTCCTTTCTCTAAGAAGCCAGGCAATGGGTCCAGGAAGGGGCGTGGGGGGTCGCTATTTTAACAAGGAGATTCTGATGATCGTTGATCAGGCAAGATTGGCAAAGGAATGGACTGGAAGACTGGAGAGTTGGGTTTCTTGCGTATGGTTACTAGTAGTCCAGGACCTGCATTGGAGCTTTTCTCCCGCCAGGCTCTCTGGAGCATTGCTAATGCTTCCCTGGGGTGGGGCCAAGTGTTTGTCCCCTGGACACAGATCATCCGGATAACTTGCCCCATTACAGGCTGCATGAAAAGGACAGAGGCCCCAGGGAAGGCATTCTTGCTTTAGGGACTGCCTCCCCTGTCCCCTTAAACCGGGGCCAGGCCATCACAGTTCTGCAAAGCTGACCACTGTCTTTGATCTTTACCTGGGAGTCTGAAATAACATTCTTCAGCACCCACCTGTAGCCCCTCCCACCACAGCAGGTCACACCTAAGCCTGCAAAAGACCAATCGCTGGTCACCTCACTAGACCCTCTGCATAGACTTTTAGATGTCCAGAGTTTCCATAGAGCCAATGGGTTAAAAATATACTGGGGCAGGCCCTAGCCAGTTTGGTTCAGCGGGTTCCCAGTTCTATTCCAGTCAAGGGCACGTGTCTGGGTTGCAGGCTTGATCCCCAGTAGGGGGCATGCAGGAGGCAGCCAATCAATGATTCTCTCCCATCGATGTTTTTCTCTCTCTAATCAATAAAAATATATTAAATATATAGAAATACTGGGGCATGCTGACCTGAAAGCTGACTTCCAGGTGATCTGGCGAAAGGAAAGCTGGTACAGTCCCGATGCTGCCTTCAAGGCCTGTGCAGATGGACTGTCAGGCCCTGTGGTTACACTGGGGAGCGGTGCTTCCCAGACTTGTCTGATCCTAACACCACGTAGAACTACCACACTCCACCTTGGTGTCTTTCTTGTCCATGCTGCCGTGCCTCTGTCTGGAATGCTTTTCAAAATTTTGTCCCAGGAAACCAAAAGAAAACAAGGATTTATTTTTGTATGTTCCAGAGTTCACAAACTTGTAGGCCCACCTGGACAGGTAGATAGCATAAAAAAAATGAAGTGATTTGTGAAGGACTGGTGCCCTGAAGGGCATAGTGGAGCCACGAGTGAGGCCAGCTCCAGCTGCTGCGCCAAGCAGAAGGTGGCCCAGGGCTGCAAGGGATTCTGAAAAGAAGCGGAAAATAGTGTTTTTAAATATGTAATCTCTTGTCTTTTAAACACTGAGCATTTAAAGTTCAGATTAAGTAAACAATTGCACGAGGTAAAAGGTAAAACAAAAACACTTCTGCAGCTTTGGGTTGGCCCATAGACTGCCTGTCTTTTTTTTTTTAATATGTTGATTTTTTACAGAGAGGAAAGGGGAGGGCTAGAGAGTTAGAAACATCGATCAGCTGCCGCTGCACACCCACTACTGGGGGAAGTGCTTGCAACCAAGGTACATGCCCTTGACTGGAATTGAACCTTGGACCCTTCAGTCCGCAGGCTGATGCTCTATCCACTGAGCCAAACCAGTTAGGGCGGCTGCCTGTCTTTTAATAACCCTGGACGTCAATGCAGATTCAACCCTGCCTGTGCACAACTTATTGACACTTCATTTAAACACCCCCTGTGCAGTCCCCACTCCCTTCTCTGCTTGTAGCTGTCTGCCCCACGAGCCTGTAAGCCCCTCCCTACCTTACTTAGCTTCCTGACCTGGCTCTCCGTCATGAATGCCAGGAAACCTACTGCCCAGTGAGAAGCAGCAGCTGGCGAGACTCTTTACCAACTGGTCTGGGAACCCAGCCTGGAAGGAGATCCCCCATGACAAGAGGGAGCTGGTCCGAGGCCCCTGTCTTCCCACCGCTAACAGCCACTTGGCGTTACCAGGGTGACTGCCAGGGTGCTCTTTTCTCCCTGTAAGTTTCCACCACAGACGTGGAGGCGAATTTCTCCGAGGCTTCTCCTAGCTCCCTGCACCTAGAGGTCTGGGGAGAAAGCATACAGCACTCCGGCAGTGCACGCCGGGCAGCTCCCACGGGTCTGGTGCACAGCCAGCCCTGACGTTCCCAAACTTGGTGCCAAAAAGCTGCAACTAGTTCTTGGGCCACTTTTTGGCTGGTTTATGTGCTAACTAGCAACCTGCCTTTGCTCATCACCCAGCATGGCACTCAGGTGCACCAGTGGGCAGCTCACGGACCACATTTTCCAGGAAGCCCTTGCCTCCTCCGGATTCAGTTTGCCTTTCCAAAGGAACGTGATAGCCACAGTGTCCTCCAGTAACCATACTCATGTGCCTGCAACAAGGGGCATGTGTAGAGCAGTTCTGCAGGCTTCCCCTCAACAAAGAAGGGATTTCCTCATTTCCTGCACAGAAACACACAAAGCAGGATTAGAAATAAACCCTTGTCTCTTGCCAACCTGTCATCTTATAATTCTCCAGCTCCTTCACTGGTTTTGTAAGGAGCCGTGCCTGATTTCAGAGAAACATCTTCCAGTCTCTCATCACCGAATGATGTTTGCTGTGGGGGGTTTTCCTACTGGCTTTTAATACATTGAGAAGGTTTACTTGTATTGCAATAGAAGTTTAAGTGTTTTTTTTATTTTTTTAATGTTTTATTGATTTTTTTACAGAGAGGAAGGGAGAGGGATAGTTAGAAACATCAATGAGAGAAACATTGATCAGCTGCCTCTTGCACACCCCCTTACTGGGAATGTGCCCGAAACCAAGGTACATGCCCTTGACCGGAATTGAACCTGGGACCCTTTAGTCTGCAAGCCGACGCTCTATCCACTGAGCCAAACCCATTAGGGCTTAAGTGTTTTTTTAATGAAAGAATCTTGAATTTCTTTTTATATGATTGACATAAAACACACAAATTGGTTTTTTTTATTTTGCTTTTTGTTTTTTAATACACAGGAGCCCGGCAGATAAGTTTTAAACAAGGTGGGTCCTCAATTACTGATCACTATGAGGAATTCAGGAATGAGATCAGAGTGTTGTATTTTCTTCCCATATTTTAAAAGCCGCTAGAAAACTGGAGTTTGTATGGTATCTTCTCATTTTAAACATTGGTTAAAAGCGTGTAGGGGAGGGGTCAAAACATGTACAGAATTTACAGCAGTGGTGGCAGTGGGCTGGGAGGGGTGGAACACATTTGAGATCTTTAATTTTTTTAAGGGGTAAACCTTCTGTCATGAAACAATAATCAGCCTTACATATTATCGTTGTTCAAAATACTTAGGGAAGTATTTTTATACCAGTTCATCTCTGCCCTTTAGAACTACCTGGAGAGGTTTCGAGAGGGTATCTGGGCCCCACCACACAGTGCTGTAAAGTTCAGTAAACTGAGTTGGGTCCAGGCTCAGTTAATTCCAATATACAGCCAGGGTTGAGAAAGGAACCTTCTCCAGCCAACTTTTGGTAAGTAATGAAGTAGTTTTCTCCCTTTACAGAGGGTAGTCTGTACCTTAACAAGTTTTTAATTCCTGGAAAGGGGAAGCCCGGCAAGAAGCCAGCTTTAAGAAAGTAAAAGTTATTGTGACTGTATTTGGAGACAGGCTCCTTAAAGGTGTAATTAAGTTAAAATGAGGACATATGGGTAGGCTCTAACCTGGACACCCTTCTTTGCATGTGACTGGTGCCACAAAGATCCTTCATAAGATTAGACCTAAAACTGATGTTGTATGTCAACTGTAATTGAAAAATTAAAAAATGTATGTATATATATTTAAAAAAGAAATTAGGACTGACACATGGAGGGTGGTCCAAGTGAAGACATGGAGAAGATGCCCATCTACAAGGAGAGAGGCCCTCAGAAGGAACCAATTCTGCCAACATCTTGATCTCAGACTTCTCCTTCAAAACTGTAAGACAATAAAATTCTGTTGCTTAAGTCACCCAATCTGCAGTAGTTGGAAAAGAAGTCCTAGTGAATACAAAAGAACCCATGAAAAACAGCAAAACGGGATCTTGAGGTGATAGCAGAAAGGGGAAGCCACAGGAAAATGTCTCTAGAAGGGCCCATCATGGTCAGGATCAGCGCTGGCTTCATGAACAAGTTGAAAGTGGGGCAATAACCATCAGTCATGGTGAAGATGAAAGTGAGGGTAAGTATCAGAGTCAGTGTTAAGGTCAATTTTAAGGCTAAGATAATTTAATAATTGGGGTGGGTCAAAGTATGAATGATGGTCTGTGACCAAAGGATGGTAAAAGTCAGGAAAACACAGGGTTTAAGGTCACAATGGGTCCTCTTCGGTAGAGTAGTGGAATCAGTGTACAGGTGAGATTATTTCAAGGCCAGGCTGATCATCAGGGTCAAGATCAGTCAAATTAATGAAGAAAAAACAACACACACACACACACACACACACACACACACACACCAAACTCCAATTCAATTTCACTTCAAAGTCAGTGACTCAAGGTAAGGAAGACTGTTAGTGTAAGGAAGAGGGTCATGTTAAGAATCTGTCAGGTTCAAGGTCGAGTCAAAACAGGAAAAGTTATAGTCAGGATGCTGGTTGGCATTAGGATGAGCGTCGGGTCAAATAGCTGAAGCTAAGGATTAGGGCCAAGATCAAAATCATTTTAAGTTGCCCTAGCTGGTTTGGCTCAGTGGATAGAGCGTCAGCCTGTGCAAGAGGCAGCCCATCAGTAATTCTCATCATTGAAGTTTCTCTCTCTCCTCTCCCTTCCTCTCTGAAATCAATAAAAATATATTATTTTAAAAAAATCGGTGACTGAGTGTATACACTGGTAGGATGATCTGAATCAGAATAAGGGTCAATTTTTTTAATTTTTAAAAATTTTATTTTAGAATTCATAATTGTTTAAAGTATTACACGTCTCCCTTTTTCCATTGATCCCCTCCAGGCCACTCCCACCCCAGACCTTCATCATCCTATTGTCTGTGTCCATGGGTTATGCATATATACACATAAGGTCTTTGGTTGCTTACCTCTCATTCACCCACCCTCCCCCGCCTTCCCTCTGAGATTCCACTCTATTTCATGCTTCCATGTCTCTGGATCCACTCCATTCATCAGTTTGTTACTTAGATTCCACATATAAGTGAGATCACGTGATACTTGTCTTTTTCACTTAGCATGATACTCTCCAGGTCCCTCCATGATGTCTCAAAGATATTTTTTTTTACTGCTGCATAGTATTCCATGGCATAAATGTACCACAGCTTTTTATCCACTCCTCTACTGATGGGCACTTGGGCTGTTTCCAGATCTTAGCTATTGTAAATTGTGTTGCTATGAACATAGAGGTACATACATTTTGATTGGTGTTTTGGGTTTCTTAGGATACATTCCTAGAAGTGGGATCACTGGGTTAAATGCTAGTTCTATATTTAATTTGAGGAAACTCCATACTGTTTTCCATAATAGTTGCACCAGTCTGCATTCCCACCAGCAAGTATACTGGGGTTCCCCTTTCTCCACATCCTAACATTTGTCATTTGTTGATGGCAGCCATTCTGACAGGTGTGAGGTGGTACTTCATTGTCATTTTAATTTACATCTCTCTGATGATCTGTGACTTTGAGCATCTTTTTCATGTCTCTTGGCCATTTGTATGTCCACTTAGGAGAAATGTCTAGGTCCTTTACCCATTTTTTAATTTGATTGGTTGTCTTCCTTTTGTTAAGTTGTATAAATTTCTTTTATTTTTTGGATATTAACCCTTTTACAGATGTATCCTTGCCAAGTACGTTCTCTCATACAGTGAGCCCCCTTTTCATTTTGTTGATGGTGTCTTTTGCTGTGTAGAAGCTTTTTATTTTGATGTAGTCAGATTAAGGGCCAATTTTAAGGACAACTTCAAATAATCAAATCCATAGCTTGTTGGAATAAACTGAGATGAAGGTAAGCACAGCAGTATTTCACATCCATACTGAGAGTGAATTTGAATTAAACCAAGCAGAAGTATTGAAATGAATTTTTGTTAGTGCAACAAATTCATTCCCATTCTTCTCAAAAGAAACTCATTGCTGCCGGGCCTGTGTGAGTGTTGCCCTATGAACCAGGAGGTCACAGTTCGATTCCCAGTTAGTGCACATGCCAGGGTTGCAGGTTAGATCACCAGTGTGTGTGTGCATGCACACACACAGGAGGCAGCCAATCAATGATTCTTATCATTGATGTTTCTATCTCTCCTTCCTCTCTGAAATCAAAATATATTTTTTAAAAAAGCGACTTATTGTTAGAGCAAACATATGAATGTAAACATACCAACACACATTCATCTCAATTCACATTCTTTCTGGAAGGCAGAGCAAATTAAAATGAACCTCAGGAGTGTAACTGAAAAGAATTCTTACTGCTTGGTGAAGCAAATGGACTTGTTTCTCTCAAAAGCACATTTATGGTGAATCCAAATAAGAATATGGAAAAAGATAGTGTATTGGTGCCAACTTCAGTCATAGCCATTACTTCTTACTATAGATAAACAAAATTTAGATGAGCATAGTGTGTATGTGTACAATTTAGGTATAAACGATAAAGGTCAGCCAGGCATTGGGCTGATGGGATATTAGAATGGTTAGTCCCAGGCTGGAGTGTAAGCAGAGTTGAATATTCAAGGTCAGGATTGATTAGGGTCTGTTTCTTGTTTTTAATGTATTTTTTATTGATTTCCGAGAGGGAGGGAGAGATAGAAACATCAACGATTAGAGAGAATCATTGATCGGCTGCCTCTTGCATGCCCCTTATTAGGGATCGAGCCCACAACCCGGGCATTATGCCCTGACCAGGAATTGAACCGTGACCTCCTGGCTCATAGGTATTTGCTCAACCACTGAGCCATGCCGGCTGAGCAAGGGTCAGTTTCAATGTCATTTCAAGGACAATGTTTCTAGAATGGCCATCAGTGACAAGATGGGGGTGAAGATCAGAGTCAAGGTCAGTTTACAAGATTAAAATTAGGGTGAACTATTAATGGGACCAGGGCCACCTACAAGGTTACATTCAAGCTTATTTCAAGGTAAAGTAGGCTAATTTTAGAATGATCATCAGTTTTAGAATGATGGTCAAGATCAGAAGTCAAGTTCCATTTTCATGTCATGTTCAAGGTTAAGATCAGAGGAACAGTAGCCTGGTTTGTAGAGCTGGGCATCATACCAAGTCTATACACCATAGCCCCAAGTTGAAGAGGACTCTGTTTCTCTTGAAGCCAAACAACACCAGTTAGGCCCAGCTCAGGGAGTGGGACCATAGAAGATTTAAGCCACAAACCCTTAGCCATGGTGGAATTTTAATGGTGAGCTCCTAAGAATGCTATTTTTAATGCATGAAGTATGAACCAAGTGCAGGTACAAGGAAAGAAAAACTAAGGAGCTAGAGAGTGGAATCACACCAAAGTAGAATCCAAGAGCTACGCTAACAGGGCAATTCTGCAAAACCTACATGCACCCACTGACCGAAACGCTGTCCTTTATAAAACTGGTTCTAGGTGGCCTCTCTTCAGTTGCAGCTGGCGGCTTACATTCGCTGGAATACAGGGCCCCTACTGCCAAGTCTTCCTCTCCCATGAAAAATCAGAGATCCAGAACTCTAATATCTAAGGACCAGCAAGTGCACAATTAAAAAACAAAACACAATACAACACAACACAAAGGCTAAGTCACACTCAGGCTATGCCTGGTCCACGGGTCACCAGCAGTTTTTTGTTTGTTCCTCTAAAGGGCCCATATGTTTTCCATTCAACACCCCTCCCCCACAATGTGATGATTAAAAAGACAAAACAAACAGGGACAGGTACTGCAGGACAGGATATGAGAAGGCCTGTCTGTCTCAAAGAGCCCCATGTGCCCGGTTAGAGAGGGCTCTTCTGCTTAATAACGCATTGGTTATGATTAGCTAGCATGGTATCTACTGAGCCAATGGTCTAGAAGAAGGAAAAAAGACAGGGAAAAGGCAGATGGTCTTTGCTCTTGTTACATTTTATTGGCATCACGTTCATCTCTTTACAGAAGAACTCGGCCCACACCCTAGAATGTAGACCTTTGGGAAAAACGGAAGTGCTTCGTTAAGCAAGCTACAATGCAGGGGCAGATCCTAGGGAGGGCGCAAAACTGCCAGGGTTCCATACCAAAGAAACAGGTTAAGCAGTAACGGGCAATATTGGGGAGTCAGTGGGGAAAAGGAGAAAAAGGTTTGCTAACCTAAGGATGCCACAACCCTGAAAGGAGTGCCTTCTAGAACAAAGGTAAAATCACTAGGACAGATCTGTTAGGATTTTCCTTTTCCTCGAATAAGCAGGATGCTGATCTAATGGGAAGTTTCAAAGTGTGGGGCGGGGGAAGAAGGGGGAGAGTAAGAATTTTAACAACAGTCATTTATCCACTGCACACACCACTGTATTATGCAAATCAACCTTTTGGAAAATTTAGATACAGAAGGGAACTAGATAGTTTTCCCCCTGGAGAGATGAAAAGCTTTTTGGCTCTTAAGTCTTTGATAAAAGGTGTACATAATTCTTGTGCCTACTGTACAGAATACTGCCTCTAGCTGGATTTCTGAAATCTGAGTTGCTAACAATCTGCAATCCAGACAGGGTTCAACCCTCCATCTTACATGCCTGCATTACAGGACTTAAACACATAATCCAAGAATTTCTTACACTAATTTATATATTTTTAATTGGTTGCATATATTAACATGTACTATAAGATTCTTTTCTAAGAAGCATTACATAATAAATGGATACTGTAAAAAGATCTGATTAGTTAAAAGTAACAAGCATTAACAGATACATACAAAACTCAGCCTGATCAGACTGGGTGTGAGCCTGTAATGAAGCATGGGGCACCAGCCTTCCCAAGTGACAGCCTTCACGGAGGGGGGAGGGGACGGGGTAAAAAAATCACAAGACCGTTTTAAAAAAAATCAAGGTAACTAATTAGACACAGATTAACTGTAAACAGTTCTCTCTCCCTGGTGGACAAAAAGAATAGGCTTCTGATTCGACTGTACACCAGAACAATTTCTACAGCTGGCCCATCCTGTTGCCACACGAGGGCAGATGCAGTGGGTGGGCAGACCCTGATGGAGCCACCGCAGGCCTGGGCTGCTGGAGTCTGTCTGCTGTGTCAGGGGTGTGTGTGTGTGTGTGTGTGTTGCATGGAGGGGTGAGTGTGTTTGGTGAGGTTTCTTTTGGCAGCTGGGTATGAGATTACTTTATGTTTTGTTTGAGAGAGGAGAGGGGAGTTCGTGTTGGAAGGCCGAAGTGTGTTCTTGGTTGCGAAGGGCTCTGTGCTCTGCTCGGACTGCCCATTCAGCAGCTGCAGCTCTCCGCCGAGGCTTTGGCCCGGTCGTTCTTGTCCAGTTTGATGGGTTCAGGAAATTCATTGTACAGTTCCACCTCCGTCTCCTGGGTAAGGAGAGAGAAAGGTTTGTTATTTGGGGCACTGGGGAAATCCTGTGAACATATTCTCACCTCGGCACAGTGGGTAGAGAGTGGGGACACACCTAGCAGTTAAGGGAAGGCAGAATGCACCCAATCCTCAAAAGCTGAGAAATAGGAAGAAACGTTTTGTGATAATTCCAGGATGATGTGAAGAGGGAAATTCACAGGACGAGCAGCAATGGACACTGAGCATTCAGGACAGAAGCCCTGCCTCAGATCACAAGCTGGTGGCTTGGAGAGCACAGCCAGCGCACAGATGCTTTCAGTACGGTCCACATAGCCACCAACACAAGAAGATGCCTGGATTTTGGCAACTCCACGAGGCAACAGTGAGCAAAAGCTGAGTGCTAGTTGCCTCAGTTCCAAAAAAGCCTCCAGTTCTCTATTTGCCACTCATTTTTCTGGACTTAGGGTCTATTTTCTTTTACCCCCAAAGGTTGAGGAGAGTTATGTTTCTAAATGCTGCATGCTTAGAAACCAGCTGCAGATGAATTTTATCACCATCAGTGGTAAGAAAGGGCTGGGACAGTTTAGTGGGACTTTTGCTGAATTAACATTTTTCCAATGAGGAGCAGGTTTCTACTTCCTGGTGTAGGAAAACAACTTGTCACTTAAGCACTGAGTACCAGTGTGCCAGGAACTGTTCCAGGATTTGGAGATTGAAGCAGGGATGTTTCTAATCATTAAAAGTTCCTTTGGAAAAATTATTCCATTCACAATGGCTATAAAAAGTAAGAGAGAGAGAGAGAGAGAGAGAGAGCGCGCACGCGCGCACCCTGTCTCCATCTGACATTCCTAACCCTTGCCAATCACCTATCTACTTTCTGTCTTAACAGATTTACCTATTTTGTACATTTCATTTGATGGATGTTTATTTGAGATGTTTCCACGCTTTGGCTATTATAAATTACGCTGTTATGAACATCTGTGTACAAGTTTTTTTGTAAACCTGTTTTCATTTATCTGGGTATATACTTAGCAGTGGAATTGTTGGCTCATATGGCTATCTTACGTTTAACTTTTTGAGGAACGGTTTTCCAAAGTGACTACACCATTTTACATTCCCACCAGAACAGGGGAATACATTGAATATAAAAGGCAAAGGATTTGAAAAATTAGAAAATCTTATTGAAGGATATAACACAAGGCCTAAAACAATAGCTGTTATGGACTGAATGTTTGTATCCCTCCAAAATGAATATGAAGTTCTAACACCCGTGTGATTGTACTTGGATTAATAAATTAAGGTTAAAATAAAATCATAAGGGTGGGGCCCTAATCTGACAAGATAATGTGCCCTTATAAGAGACATCAGAGTTCTCTCTGTTTCTCCTCACTATCCCCACCCTCTGCATGTTCACACAGGAAAGGCCAAGTTAGGACAAAGGGAGATGGTGGCAGTCTGCAAGAGATGAAGGGAAAAAGAATTTTCTGGCACCTTAATTATGGTCTGTTGGCCTCCAGAATTGAGAGAAAATAAAATTTTGTTGTTTAAGCCACCCAGTCTGTATTTTGTTATAGCTCCTGGAAGATACTAATATAACAGCTATAATGCAATTCCAATAAGAATCTCAGTAAGGTTTTACTTTCAGCAAGGGTGAAGAAAGACCAAGGTGGAACTAAAATAAAATTCTTAGTCTAAATGGAAAATGTACCAAAACTGCCAGTAAAAAAACCATAAACAGGACTGTGAGGGGAGACGTGCTCAGTTCATACTCTAATAGTAGTCAAACCAAGTTGGTCCAGGCAAGGAACAGATAACTTACCAGAACAGACTGGGGAAGACCAAAAATAGATGCCAATATATACGTACATTTACTATAACAAAGGTAATTTTCAACCCAGTGGGGAAAATGGTTTATTTAACAATCATCTACCAATATTGGAGATAACTGGCTATCCCCCTCCAAAAAAGGTGAGTCCCTGCTTCCTGCCACAAGCCAAAATAAATTCCACCCGAATAAGACACATGTGAGCTAGACATAGGAAACCCAGAAATTTCAAATGACATACCTAACTAAAAATTACTTTTTCCTATGGCCAAAGGAGACGTATTATCTATATACATATAATATACTTTATATATAGTATATAAAAACAGCAGAGTTGGGGAAAAAATTACTTCCAATACAGGTGAAGTTAATTTCAGTTCACAAAGGGCTCACGAGGACTAACAGGTGTCCGGGAGAGTGCTGTGCTGGCTACCTATAGCAGAGAAAACCCAAGGATTGGCAGTGTCAGCAGAGTTACAGGTGATGCCTACCACCTGCTGACAAGGAGGTGAAAGAAAACTTGCATTGCAAGTGGGAACTAAAGTATTTCTCACCCTGGAGAAAGCAATCTGGTACCATCTCTTAAAAATATACATGGCTTTCAATTTAACCACCTCACTCCTGTGAGGCTAGCTTATAGAATATAAACATTATCGTCAGGGTATAGAGACAGCAATATTCAAAGAGAAAAACTCCAACAGTGATGATAGTCAACAGGGAGCTGGTGGATAACAATTTCTCATATTCAGTTTGCATGCAATCAAGAAAAACACAATAGGTCATTAATCTAAGTGTGAGAGTGGGTGAAAGGCCGGGGAAAAGAGGGAGGCAAAAAGGCGAAGCCTGCACCCTGGTCAGGGCCTTCCTGCCGTATCTGTGTTTCTCAGTGGGGTCTCTGGCATTTGGGTGGACCAGTTCTTCATTGGACAGGGCTGTCCCTTTTCACTATGGAGCACTCAATGCAGATCCCAGTCTTTGGAAGAACTCGTTTCAAATGTCTCACTGCTCACAGGTCCAGATGCCGTATCCTGCTAAGACCCGCTGCCATTTATACAGTTTCCTGGAGCAAGCAGGACCCGCCTGGCCCTTTCCAACCACTTTGCGATCCCTCAAACGTTCTCTGCATGCCCAATGTGCACCTCACCTCGGACCACCCCTCAATTCCTGCCTGACTACACAGGTGACTGACAATGCTTCATGACTTGCCTTACTCACTGGCCCTAATGAAGCTGCTAAATCAAAAAGGCCTTCAACTCCCACATGACAACACATACCATTTTATCTGTGAATAGTTGAGTGAATAACATAAGAAAAAAAATGCAGGAAAAATTTATTCCAGGAATACAATTCCTAGAGCATCTGGTTAACCTTTCTGATGACAAACGTCAGTTCATCTCATTTAGTCAGTATAACCACTGTGCAAACCTGCTCTTCTCATTTTAGAGATGAGGAGACGGAAGCTCATAAATGATCAGCTAGATCTACTGATTGGTAACAGAGCTGGGGTTCAAATTCAAGTTGGCCCCCTCCATGAACAGGAGTAATCCCACCAGGGGCCTCCAAGTGGTGTAATCTCCTTAGCGTGTGAAGAAAATGAGAACATGTCCACCAAACAAGGGTAGCCTCAGCTGAAGTCTTCACTGCCCTGCATCCTTCAGGTTATTCACAACCAACTGGCATTTCTAGAAGCTTTAGCAGCACGTGCCATTACTTCCCAGATAAACAATTCCTGGCTACATGGAAGAGTCGGCTAGGAAAGAAGAGTAAGAATAAGGAAGCCAGGCAGGGCCTGGGTCAATGGCCAGTCATCACACAGGGAGGCCAACAGCTGCCAGAGACCCACCTGTTTAAGTGCATTCCGTGCAATCGTCTGGAATGCCTGCTCCACGTTGATGGCCTCCTTGGCACTGGTCTCGAAGTAGGGAATGTTGTTTTTGCTGTAGCACCAGGCCTGTGCTCGTTTCGTGGCCACCTGGAAGAGGAAGCAGGGATATGTGTGCTCATATTAGAAGCAGCTAGCACTGACGCAATCCTTCCTAGGGAGGATTATCGTCCCTAGTCTACAGGTGAGTAAACAGGCTTCAGGCATGAGGATGTGCAGTGGGTAGGGGATGGAGGGAGACCTGCTGGCTATGCATTGTATAGCGAGGATTCAAACTCAAAGCCCATTTTCTTACAACCCATGGCTTTTGACCCTTTGCTACATATAAAAGCAGCTTGTGAAGGGAATAAGAAGCCAGCCCAGGAAGAAATGAATCACCTCTCCTGGGACTTCAGAGGTCCCAGCACAGGAAATGCCTAACAGCTTGGTCTTCAGGTTTGCAGTTCCTTCCTTCCCCATTACTGATAATGTTATGTCACCTGTGCCACACACCAAAGTACCAAAGAATTCTGCAGCTCTCAGCAACACCCTTTCCTCTCATATCCTAATTCCTTCCCCTATCCCAACCCATTTTCAGGTATAAGAGCATGACTAATTCTCGTAGGAAAAAGAGATCAGTGGTCAGAACTAAACCTAGCTATGATTAAGAAAAAGTCTATGTTCCCATGAGAAATGCTACATGAAAGTAAACTAGAGTAATTTTACTCAAAGCAATCTTCTACACCAATGAAGATCTAGGCAGGTCCTTGAGGCATTGGGAAAGCACTTGACAATGACAACAATCTAACTCCTTCCTTTTATTTTAAATATATTTTTATTGACTTTAGAGAGGAGGAGAGGAGAGAGATATAAACATCAATGATGAGAGAATCTTGATCAGCTGCCTCCTGCACATCCTCTACTGGGCATTGAGCCTGCAACCCAGGCATGTGCCCTGGCTAGGAACTGAAACATGATCTCTTGGTTCAGAGGTTGACACTAAACCACTGAGCCATGCTGGCTGCGCCTAGTTCCCTCCTTTTAGGTGTAGAAAGGGAACTGAGGCTCAGAAGCCCAGCTGGGCCAGCACTGGGATTTACACCAGGTCTCCTGTGCCCTGGTCCTTAAGGGCTGCCAGTCTGAAGGTAGCTCACTCTCACGTGAAAATACTAGAGCACTTCTGGGCTTAGCACAGAACCCTTCAAATTTACATGGTCCCTTAGAAGCAGGTATCTTTCATAGGAGAGGAAATACTTTCAAATTAATAGTGCAGCCGGGATGGCGTGGGTCAGTGGTTGAGCGTTAACCCATGGACCAGGAGACTGCAGTGTGATTCCCGGTCAGGGCACATGCCAGGTT
>PVJC01012032.1:0-40392 GCA_004026665.1 Murina feae | reverse complement strand
CTAAGAGTAGCTATTCCTTCAAAATTATTCTTGTGGCCCCCAAGCTGGAACTATGTAAGGTTTTCTGGTAAGGAGAAAGCAGACGTCACTTTATGCCTCTTGAATAAGCAGCTTTTGAAGTGTTCATGTGAGTTACTTTTTGGGGGATGCATTGAAGTCCCATTACTTACATGTGATGCTGTGTTAAAAAGAAAGCCTGAATAATACATCCTAGGGAAGGACATTCTTCTCAGAAGAGGTTGCTGTTTGTCGTGCTTCAGGGCCTTGAAAGACATGGTTAGAGGCAGTTCAACCACTTTCTTGCTGTGGGACACGAGGCAAATTACCTACCCCTCTGAACCACAGTTTTCTCATCTACAGCAAGAGAAGAACCAGTCTCTATCTGGCCCGTAGGGTCAGTGCTGGGGGGAGTAGGGTGGCGGTTCAGTGAGACAACCCACTTAGACCGACCGGCTCCCCTTAAGTATTCCATAAATATTGGGTATGATGGAGTGACTTCTTATGGATCTTAGAAACAGCCAAGTTTGACACTAGTTGCAGTGTCCTACTACCTAGTGTGTTTTTCAGATTTGAAAAGTAGATGCAGTATTACCATCTCACAGGGTCTTTATAAAAGTTCTCACATGGTGAGATATTTATCTCTAATTAACATTTATTGTACTCCTGAGTGTCCACTCAAAAGGTTTTTGAATATTACTTTGCTTGACCCTCATGGCAGCCTTGAAGTAGGTACAGTTACTATTGCAAACAAGGAGAGCTGGTGAACTCTGAGGGACGCCTCTTCCAACCCACAGCATAGCACTGCCTATGCGCCAGGGCTCTCCTGGCATTTCCCATCCTCCGTTTCATTTGTTCTGCATGCAGGTGTATAGTCTAGACCAGTGATGTTCAACCATTTTCATCTCATGGCACACATAAACAAATTCTGCGGCACACCAAAAAAGATATTATATTTTTGCCGATATGATAAAAAAAATAGGAATGATATTGATTCATTTACACTGGACGGCTATTGTTGTGTTGGCTGTTGTCATTTTTTATTTGACAATCTAAGGGAAAAGAGGTCAGTGCCTGGGTTGAAAGTCGCTGGTCTAGGCGTTTGCATGCCCATTCTCCAGACTGGGAAGCAGAGGAAAGGCACACGGACGAGGTGGGCCAGCTTGGGTTCTTCTGATCCGGCTCTGCAGCCCCACAGTCCCCATGCTCTGCCTCTCTGTGAAGGCAGTGGAGCTGCTCCTCCTCCTGACGCTTCCTGAAGCCCAGGGAGTCGGCCCCGTGGCTACATGTTCTTCAAGGGAAGGTGCTCTCCCCAGTCCCTCCTCTATCCTGCCCCTCCCTCTCTCCCTCTCCTTTTCTCTGTCTAAGAATTTTAAAAAATAAACAGTATGCTCCTGGCTTAGGTAACAATGACCGTGGATTACTATGGTCCGTCTTCAAATACTGAATATTTTCCTAAAGACATTCAAGTTGGGTGGATCAGGCTTCTGACCCCAGTCACTATCAGGGACACACAGAGTTTCCCAGCACACCCTGAGACCCAGGGGAGGAGAATGACCTAACACGGCTGTCCAGGGTGAGAGGCAGAATCAGGAGCATCCGCCTGGGTGCACGTCCCAGCTCCTCCACTCACCACTACAAAGGCAGGGCGAGGACCTGACCCCAGGACTTCTGTTTCCTCCTGTGAGGTGGAGATGGGGTAATGTACCTGGATGTGGAGTGCCTGTGGCTGCCATCTGTAAAGCCCTTAGGACAGGACCTGGTCTAAAGGAGCATGCCAGCACATGGTGCCATTCTAATACGCATACTCCTATTTGGAGCTAAGATATGAGCATCATTATGATCATGCATTACTAGTAGTTACCCACAAGCAGGAAGCCACAGTAAACCTTCAAGGAAGGCCTGTCTTCGCACCTTAGGGTGTGGGGGCAGGTGCTGGATTCGAGGTCCCACCAACCATGGTAGGTTTGGGCCAGGACTCCAGGTTCCCAGGGCCGCCTACATGTGGGGCTCCCAGGCTTGGAAATTGCTGCTGCTCCTGATAAATTAACATTTAAAACAACTCTGGCTGCAGATGGAGCAGGAAACGGAGCTACTCAAATTTTTAAACAGGTAGAGGTGAAGCTGGCTGCGTTTTAGCTTGTCCCCCAGAGAGTCTGCATGACTGTGGGGCCCACATGGGACGCTTAGGCCTGGAATGAGGGGAGGCTGCTGGGGGAGGAGCATCCTCTGTTTGTGAACTGGAGCCTTTTTGAAGTCGGAGCTGAAATGGCATGTGACCAGGAAACGTCTGACTTAGAACTAAAAATAAGTGACTGATACTGCAAACGGCCAGGGCAGCAGGAGAGTGTGGGAGAGGGGCATGGGGCCTCCTCACACTGGAAAAAGGAACCTCATTATGGCAGACAAGCCTCTTCATAAACCTCGGGTGGCAATTTTATTTTGTCTTTGTTATTGAATTTATTGGGGTGACACTGGTTAACAAAATTATATGGGTTTCAGGTGCACAATTCCACACACATCATCTGTGCACTGTCCTTCCATGACCATTTATCCCCCCATTTACCCTCCTCCATCTCCCCCTGTGTCCCCCACCCTGCTGGCAATCACCACAGTGTTATCTGCGTCTGTGAGTTTTTCTCTTTTTGGTGTGTCATTTTTGCTCAAACCCTCCACCCCCACCCCACCGCCACCCAGCTCCCCAGCACCTCCCCACAGCTGTCAGCCTACTCTCTGAGTCTGTCACTATTTTGCTTGTCTGTTTATTTTGTTCCTTAGATTCCACATATGAGTGAGGTCATGTGGTCCTTATCTTTCTCTGACTGGCTTATTTCACTTAGCACAATTCCCTCCAGGTCCATCCATGCTGTCACAAAGGGTAAGATTTCCCTTTTTTTTTTTTTTTTTTTTTTTGCAGCTGAGTAGTATTCCATTGTGTAAATGCACCACAGCTTTTTTATCCACTCGTCTACTGGTGGGTACTTGGGCTGCTTCCAAATATTGGCTGTTGTAAATAATGCTGGAGTGAACATAGGGGTGCAGATAGTCTTTCAGATCAGTGTCTCAGGTTCCTGTGGCTAAATTCCCAGAAGTGGAATCACTGGGTCATAAGGCAGTCCCATTTATAATTTCTTGGGGAAACTCCAGACTGTTCTCCACAGTGGCTGCACCAGTCTGCATTCCCACCAGCAGTGCACGAGGGTTCCCTTTCCTCCACATCCTCGCCTGCACTTGGTGTTTGTTGATATATTGATGATAATTATTCTGACAGGTGTGAGATGATACCTCATTGTTGTTTTAATTTGCATTTCTCTAATGACGAGTGACGTTGAGTATCTTTTCATGTCTATTGGCTCTCCTGGCTGCTTTAAAATGTACATGATACCAATTTGGAAATCATAAATCACCATGCGTGACCCCCACCCTTCCCGAGTGTCTCCATAGCCTTTATTAATTTCTTTCCTGAAAGTCGCTTCCAAGGCACATAGCATGATGGTCGCCTTCATTCTATCGGAGAGAGAGCAAGCCAGGAGAGAAGGGCCAGGATCAGAATGCCAGTCACCGCCCTGTGGGCCGCTTTCCCAGGGCCTCGACTTCTATTAGTGGTAAAAGGAAAAAGGAAAAGGCCACCTGAGGAACCGATTCCCAGCCCAGGGACATCTCCCTGGCAAGGCCCTGAGATGCTGTGCATATTTAGTGTTTGCCTGGACATTCAGGAATGAAGAACGTTGTGTTTGCAGGCTGGGCAGGTCTGAGCTGGGGTGCCACATGCCAAGTCGTGAAGTGAGTGGGCCAGACATGCAGGGCCCAAGGCAGCCTGAGTGGCTGTGTGCTGGACCCTCTGGGGGCCTGTTCCTCATCTGCAAACGATGAGACCGATACCTCCGTCGCCGACGCTTAGAGTGAGCCACTTATTGTAACACGTGCAGCAGCACTTGGCATGGGGTATGAAGGCTGTGTGCAGTCTGCTTCAGGCCCTTCCGCACGGTGTGGCTGCAGAAGTAGCTCCCTGTGGAGCACTATGAGGCCCTGCCTCTGTAAGCAGAGGTTGGGCAGCGGGTGGCACTGCCTGCTGGAGATGGAGGAGCCCTGGAGAGGCACCCACTCCCTCGCAGCATCTCACCCCTGTCCTGCAACCCCAGTGCCGTGGCTCTAACAAGAAGCCCGTGGAAGGAGCGGTGTGCGCCGGGGAACCCCAGAAAGCAGGCAGTCTGGGCACCAGCTTCCCCAGGGGCTCCCTCCCACATCCAGGTCTCAGCACAGTCAGTCACAGGACACCCTGACTGTAAGCACCCTCAGAGCAGTGCCCAAGGCTGGCTGACCTCTGTGTCCTGCCTGCTACCTAGACATTGAAGCTGCTCAGTGGATGTCTGATGAATTATGAGGCATTTGATAAAGAATGATGGTTTCTCTGGGCTTTCCCTAGTTCAGGCTGGTGAATCATGTTTACGTGTGTATGAATTTGGACTGGAGGACGGACCCTGTTAAAGGAAATAAAATAATGCTTTCCCGCCTGGGAAAACCCATCATTTCTGTGCTAGGAATTATTGGCCTCCATTAAATCCTTGCAGCAATGCGACAAGGTGGGGTGGGAGAGGGCGGGGGAGACACTTACTGAGGGTGCAAGCTCAGAGATGCAGAGTGACTTCCCTGAAGCTGCACAGCCATCAGATGGCAAAGCTCCATTCAAATCCCCACACTCTCCCACCTCACTAGCATTTTCATTTCTGGAAACTGCTTTGGGGTGGGTGCTGCAGGCTCCATCTGACCGGCAAAGCCCCTCTGCTGTGACCCTCAGAACAGCTGGCTTGGAGCACAGTCCCCAGGCAAGTGGCCCTGGGGTTTCTGCATCATCCAATCAACAGCAGTGCCAGAGCAGCTTCAGGATTTGCTTGGGACATGCAGTCTGTTGTGGGTGCATGCAGCTCCCACCACCCCTTCTGCCAAGCCTCTGCTCAGAGATACTCTGCCTCCCCAAGGTGGCACCCAGGCCCAGCCAAGGGGCAGACACAGTGCCAGGGCCGGTTCCAGGAGTGGGACACTGTTCTTTACCCAGTTCCTCGACTTCCCCACTGGCAGAGACGGCGCCGTGTGCCCCATGCTAACCTCACCCAGGAGCCTCACGGGAATCGGATCCCTGTTGTCAGGTCATGCCCAGTCCGAGGCAGAGGGGCTCGGGCTCCTGGCCTGGTCCACTTTTTCTTATTAGCCTCAGTTTGCCCATCTGTCTGATGGGCCCAAGGCTTCCCCTAGAAACCTTATATCAAAGAACCCAGTAAACTCTGCAATAAGCTTAGGCTCCCTCTGTGATCCTTTTGTCTGAAAGGCTGTGCTCACTTCAAAGAGCCCTCTCTCTGTATCAAGCCACTAGCTTCCTTTCTTCAATGCAGAAAACCAAGTCTGCTAGGCAGGGCCTGCGGGCAGAGACTGTGAGGCAGGGGCCAGCTGTCTTCCCCCAGAGCGGAGGAGAAGTGCTGGATCATTTAGCACCACAATTGCGGTTATTTCTTTCCCTGCTTATTGTGCAGATGTCACCCCATTGTAAAATCTCTGAGGGCTTCTTCAGTGGAAACTTCTTTTACTGAAAAAGCAGAGGAATCATGCACAGTACTTCATCTGAAGGCCAAGGGACAGATTCCAAGGCTGCTGGGGGCAATGAGAGAGGAGGTGCTGGGCTGCTGAGGCAGGTTAGGCCCCCCCCCTTCCTCCCAACTGACCCACAGACCACGAGCCCCTGAGGTCCTCTGGTTCTCTGGGCTTATGCATCTCGATACAGTGGCACCATTTCTATAAACAAAAGCCTCTCTGAGGAGGAAAATGCCAGGATGTGTGAGAACACAGCCCGTGGCTAAGATTTCTAAACGACCACAGGTAGACACAGACAACACTTGATACAGAAAGGTGAGCCTGACCTTCACTGGACACCTGCTGTGTGCTGGTCACAATGTGGGAGTTTTGTCACACGTCCATGTGAGTGACAGGGGCCCGGGTGACGAAGGTCCGGAGAGGCTGACATTGGCCAGTCACCCGGTGGCAGAGCGACAGGTGTGAGAGCGGCCTGACCCCCTGTGTTTCAGCCACTGCAGTCACAAATAGGGAACCGTTTGAAATAGCTGTTGAGAGCCTCCTAGACACGTCCTCACCTTGCAATGATAACGTTCGCAACTTACAGCTCATACATTTCTGCACATTTTCAAGAATGATATTTCCACTTTAGCAATAGCTTTTTCGTTGGCAGGATAAGTGTTCTGTTTTGTGTTTGTTTGTTTTTCACAAGGTCTATCTGATTTTTAAAGGCTTTCTTAAAGAGCAAGAAAGAAAATTGTAAGGGACTTCCCCAATTCTCCTTGCCACACACAGCAGAATCGCTAAGAAAAGAGATGGACACTTTTATCCGAGTCACAGGACACCGCCTTTCCAACTTTGTCCTGGCCACAGACCATCTGTACCTAATATGTGTTTCTGTTACCTGGACCCACTTTTTTTATGTTGGTGTAATTATTAAAGACACTTTCTATCACTACTGTTAATGGAAAACCAGTCACTTCCCATAAACAGAGTAACTGGCAGAGACTGCTATTTGCCTACCCAATGTCCATTCTCTCCCTTCTTTTTTTAAAAAATATATTTTATTGATTTTTTTATAGAGAGGAAGGGAGAGGGATAGAGAGTTTGAAACATTGATGAAAGAAACATCGATCAGCTGCCTCTTGCACACCCCCTACTGGGGATGTGCCCGCAACCAAGGCACATGCCCTTGACCAGAATCGAACCTGGGACCTTTCAGTCCACAGGCCGACGCTCTATCCACTGAGCCAAACCAGTTAGGACTCCCTTCTTTTTAGTAACTTAGACCTGATTTTATTCAGATCGGCAATGTACCCCAAGCACTCCATCTCCCACCTTCCCTAATAATTAGGTGTGGCCATGTGACTAAGTTCTAGCCATTAAAATCTAGGACGTTGATAGAAGGAACTTCCAGAAACTCTTAATAGGAAGGCAGGCATCATTTCTGTCTGACATGTAATTGGGATGTAATGACTGAAACCAGCAACCCTCTTGGACCAAGAGGCGCCCGAGGCTGATGCGCTAAGGGAGGCAAAGCACTCCTTCCTCCTTCCACACACAGCAGAGTTTTAACTTTGGCTGTTTCTTATTCCAGGTCACAGTGGCTCATGAGAAGTGGAATTATTTGCGTGAAGGTTTACCTTTTGCTTCTCTCCCTGAGGCTGAGCAGCATGTAAGGGGCCTCCCCAGGCAGATGCACTGTGCAGGCTGACAGCCCTTTCTTTAGCAGAGTCCCTCCCAGACGACCTAGATGGGTGATAACTCAAACCGGGTGCCACTGCCCAAAGGTCTGAGGATGCCAAAAAACACGTATAAAAACAAACAAAAAGCGATGCATTTCCCCTACGCCATCCCCTCACTTGGGCTCAAGGTGAAGTTTTAAAAACAGAATGCACAAACAGTTGAGGAAATGTTTCCATCTCAAGAGTGTGGGATGTGTGAAGATGAGTGCGCACATTTCAGAATGCATCTTACAAGATGCCTGCCTCCCCAAACCCTTTCATTGTGACATTTCCCCTTTTTCTCCCCGGGCTTGGTTTCCTCAGCTGCTGAGTGGGAGGGAGTGTGGGGAGGCCGGCTGGGAGTCTGGGGGCGGGGACGGGGGGGGGCAGGTTGGGGACGCATCATGTGCCTTCCCTATATCCTAGGCCAAGGCTGGCCCCACTCCAGCCTTCACAGGACTGCGGCCAGCCTCCCCCTCCCCAGCCAGCGCTCCAGGCCGCTGGCTTCCTGGGCCTATAGGGGAACCGGCAGGGATTAACGGCCTGTGGTGGATCCCAGCGCTGCTGGTCAGTTACCCCTCTGTGCCTCAGTTTCCACCTCGGTAAAATGGAGATCAGTAATGCTGTCTACCAGCAGGGCTGTTGTGAGGATTAACCCAGCTAGTTATGTAAAGAATTTGAGACACTGGATGGTTATACAATATTTCTAGGTCTCCCATTACCATTAGCAGGAGGTTTTGAAATTCTTATCTTACGGTTGCGGAGACGAGCAGAAATGAAGTATTTCTTGCGATCTTGGAACATATTGGTGTGGAGCTATAGATACATAATTTTCTTTCTCATTTTGCCTTTTATGCTTGTGAGGATGACAGCAGGACTGCTTCCCCAAAAAAGAAAGAGATTCTCTCTGAGTCCAGGCACCTCCTTCTTTCAAGGGGATATAAGGAGCTCAGAGTGAACTGGGGGAGAGTGTGGCCGGCCTAGCCTGGCAGGTCACGGGGATTAGAGGTCACTGGGGGGCCTCTGGGCCACAGGCTGTGTGGGCTGAGCTCATAGAAGGAAGTACCAGCAGGAGAAGGAAGCTCAGAGAAGCAGTGCGCAACCAGGGCCTTTGGAGGTGAGAGAGTGTGGCCTGTGGGAGGTGGGCCCACAGAAACAAGGAAAATAGCTGAGATGTACCAAGGCCCACATCTCCAAAGGCTGTGAAGTGGCTGGTGGCAGGAAGTGCCATCCCAGGGAAGGTAGGGTTCGTGCAGTACCGGCTGGTCCAGGCCCGTCCACTCCGTGTGCAAGTCAGAGGGGGTGATGCAGCAGCGGTGGAATAGGAGACCAAGGAAAGGGTGTCAGGGGGCCCTGCTGGGGGCGGTGAGACCTGAACATCCCCACGGACCGGGAGCCTTTGCCGTCTTGTAGCCATGCAACCTTGATTGGGCTTCGGATGGTTCCTGAGCCTCGTCGTATTTGCAGAAGGGGCTTTCCTCCCCTTGGATCCCTTGCTGCCCTATTACTGCCACCATTTTCAACAAGAAAAGGTCAGAGAGGTAACAGCATTACACATGGCTCCCCAATGGTAGAGCCAAACTCAGGCCCAGGAACAACGGATGCTGACTCAGTGAATCAGTGCTGGGGGTGCCCCCAGCTAGCAGCCCACCCGACCCAACCCTGGCCAGTTCTCAGGGAATACCAGGAGGATTGATGGAGTGTGGCTGTGGGGACAAAGTCCTGCTGGCATGGCTCTGGGCCTTTGTGTTGTGCAAACAGCCTCACACCTAAGTGCAGAGAGTGTGCCTGGCTTCTCAGAATCGCCAGGGGCAGGGGACAGGGCCTTCAACATCAACACGTGGGCTGTGGGTGTGGACAGGCTTCTGAGCACACAAGGTGAGTTCGCCCCAGGCTTCCTCACTGTTCTCCTCCTTTTACCTACTTGGGTCTCTTTTCTTCTTACTCCTGTGAATATTGCATCTCCCATATTTCTTTTATAGTCTTCTTCCCGTAAGAATCTGATGTTTATTTTATAATGCAACAGTAGAAAAAAATCTTTTATTTTGTTCCTATGGAAGAAAAAAGAAAAAATCAACCAATGGCACAACAGTAGTTAAATAGAGGGTAGTTTTCCCTCTCTTAGGAAATATAGCAACTTTAATGCACATGCTGTTTAGATTAAGGCAGGAAAGAGAAACTCTATCCGCAGAGTCCTGTGCTGTGCACACCTAAGGCTGTGGGGCCCAAGAGAGGAGCGAGGTGACAGGGCAGACTCGGCTCAGCTGGTTTCACAGGACTGGTCAGTTCACTGGCCTGGGGTTTTGGAAAGTCTCCCTCTGCCCTGGTCTTCCCTTTAAAATGCTCACTTGACCAGTGATGCCACGTTGCTGTTTCCACCCCAGAAGGACCTGGTATGTGTGCCCCTTGTTCTAGTGAAACAGCCCGCAAGCCCACAGCAGAGAGCTGAAGCACACTGACCCCCTTGCTAGTTAAAAAGGAGGAAAAACGGCCATGAGTTGGGCTGTGGGAGGTTTTCCAAAATGATTGTCAAGGGGGAAGCTAGAGTACTGTTCATGGGAAGAAAAAGAAGACCATTGCACAAAATTATATCGAGGTGGAGACACGTGAGTGTGTAGAAAAAGACAGAGGAATGCTCGTCAAAGTGAGAGGGCTGGCAAACGGAGGGAATGGTGAGACCGTGTTCATGTATTCTGTAACGTAAAATAAGGAAATCAACAGATAACGTGCTTGTTGACCAAGCTATTATTTGTGGCTCTTCCCCTGGCACAGGTCAACACTGTGGACTAGGAAACACCAGTGTCTCACAAAACAGCTTTCTCTGCCAAAGCTTCAGGGTCTAAAACGGAATTCTCTGGGGGCCGCGGAATTCTCTGGGGGCCGGTTTAAAGTGAGTCACGGTTTTCTCACCCAGGGGCATTGTCGCAGTGACCAGTCAGTTGGCTATTGCTATGTAACAAACCACCCAAAACTGAGTAGCTTAGGACAACGATTTATCTAGCTCATGATCCTGTGAGTCAGTGGGTTTAGTCTGGACTCAGCTCTAGATCAGTAAGATGCTTCTGGTCTGCGGCTCATCTGGCTGTTGTGCCTAGGCTGGTCTCTGTCATCGTTATGTTAGCACAGTTTCCAGAAGCTACGAGACCCATTGGACCTGGGCTCAGACCTGGCCAAACATCACCTTTGCTGCACTGCATCAGTCAAAGCAAGCCTGAGCCCCAATCCAGCCCTGGCTGGGAGGGGCCGCGGGGGCACATTGCAGTCAGCCTACCACGTGACAAGATAAGTGTCCAGGTGTCTTTCCAAAGGGCATAGGCAGCAGAATAGGATGAAAAGCATTTCCTGAAGTCCTTTCTGAGAATTGGTTTTTTCCATCCTGGAAATTGTCCGTGGCTCTGATGCAGGACAGAAGTCTCATTGCTGTAGTAAAGGGCTCTTCAGATCCATTGCCTGTGCTTTAGAAAAGTCATAATCACTTTTGTTGTTACGGTTTGCAAAAGTTGGACATTTCACAACCAGTCTCATAAGAAGCTGGAGCCCTGTTCAACCTGCTCCTTCCATCCTCTCAGCTTGGCTCCCAGGGAGAGCTCCTGACCACAGTGGCCCAAGGAGGGGTGTGCTCAGGGTGCAGTGACTCACTGGAAAGCCTTGTTAGACCTCAGGGGGAAGGACTGTGCTTGGAGGACAGACAGACACCGTGCTAGGAACTCTTGGTCCTGGTTCCAAAGCAGGCTTTCTCACTGCCGAGGTCACAAACGGTGACGAAGGAAGTGTTAACGAAAAAACTCAATGAAACCTGTAGAGAATTTTGTGAGTTTATTTGAGCCAAACTGTCGACATATGCCGGGAAGCAGAACCTCAGTGAATTGAGATAATGCTCTGGAGAATGGGAGTTTACATGGTGTTTTTATAAATTGACCATCAAAAGGAAAACATGTAAGTGGGTTACATGAAATTCATTGGTGCTAGATTAAGGAGGTGGGATAAAGGAAAGCAGGGAAATCCCTGGGATTGGATAAAAAGCAAAATGATGTACCCATACCCAGGTGAGTGCAGGATCAATTAACATGATAATGAAGGAACTTGTGGTATCTGTCCTGGTGCCTAGCACATTTGGCTGTGCCCCAGGGGCTTCAGAAATAGGGAAGTTACAAGTCACCCAGACATTTCACAAATATGTTATCTTAGAGGCAAAAAGACAAATGCTCAGTAAAGATTAAAGGTGATTTCTGTCAGGGAAAACACTGGCCCAGGATGTGGCCACCCACCATAACCTGTTTTGTAGATATCTAATTTTCAGACCGTCTTTGTGATCACTCTAGGTCTCTGAGCCTGCGGGAATGCCATGCAGGCCTCCGCTGAGCCTTTCAGGCTAGCATGTGGCTCCTTTTGTCCACAGAAGACTAACATTTTTGGGCATCGACTGTCACCTGCTTTCTCATGTAAACCTTTCAGCAACCTGCCAGCTAAATGCAGTTGTCTCCGATGTCAATTTGTCGGGAAGACCAGGATCATAGTGGTGCAGGAGTTTGCCCAAGCTCACACGGCTGAAAAGTAGCAGCAGAATTTGAATCCAGATACGATGAAAGCCCCTCTATAGGGTCTTCCAGAAACTGGCAACCCAGGGGTTCATGGTGTGGAGGCGAATGTATCAGTCCACACATAGTCTCTATAACCTATTTTCTCTGTGTCATAAGGACACAGAGAAAGTCATGCACAAATGAGGTGTTCTGTAAAACCCGAGCCAGGTCAGGAATTCGTCTAATCTGGCAAATCGTGGTCCATACCTTTGGCATTTTCCCCTTGTCAGTTCTAAGTATGGGAAGTGTTTTTTATGGGAAGCGTTTTCCTGAAGTTTTAAACCCTTACTATTGCTGATCTTGTGGTTTTCTGTAATTTGCCTCAAGTGTTATTTACGGAATTTGCAGAGCTTCCTGTTATTTTGTTACCGTTGTTTTATTCCTTGATCTCATCGCATCCTGGAAGGCTCTGATCGTGAATGCCTCTTCCCACCCCACAGCTGCTGCCTGTTTATAAACCCGGGTACTTTCTGTATTCATTGGGGAGAGCCGAGGCAAAAGTCTAGCATTGCTGGAGCATTCCGGCTAGCCCAGAATTGCCCAGAGCCCGACCAGGTCATGAGACAAAACAAACAAATGAACAAACCAACAGGGGAGAAATGTCCCAGGGGCATGACACCTGGGAAGGTGGCAGCTTATCAGACAGCGGGAACCAGCCTCCCTCAGTTCTCCCAAATCAAGTCGTCAGTCTACAGCCTGATGCAAAGGAAGATCATCTTGCTAGACCTAGCCAAGAACCGTCGTCGTGACATTTTTTGTCATGCTGTTTCCTCTTATTTATACAGTGGAGAGTAGGATGTTTTCAAATAAACCCTCTAAATGTGAAATCCTGAGAATGCATTATTTCTAAAATGCCGCACCGTAAACAGCCTTTTAGCTGGTTACATTATAAAGCATATTGTCACAGCTTAAAGGGAAAATCTGAGCTGAAATGTGTTTCCATGGCCCATATGTTGAATTCTGGCATCTTTTTCAAGCTGTTGTCAATTAGTAGAGAGATTAAGTTCTGCCTTTATGTCCTTTGTAAGATCGCGTATGCGCTCAGACGCTGCAGAGAGCTACAAAGGAAGATGTTTTTCTTGGGTCAAAGGTGACGGAGAGCAGCGGTAGTTGGGAAGACAAAGATGTGTTGTCCCAAGTGTCGGGAGATGGGCACCCAGGGCCATCAACAAACAGAGAGAAGGAATGGCTTTTGCTGCAGGAAACAAACTATTTTCCAGGCCAACAAACTGTGATCTTGGACTTTTTGCCATATGCACGTTTTTTAAAAAGGGAAAGAGAGACTGAAGCGGCCCTCCTGCTCATCGGCTGTTTCTCGCCCTGAGCTGGGCAGCCTGCAGTTCTTGTCTAACCTGGAGCAAATCAACCCCTGCAGTCCCTCTACCCCGTGGCTTTGAATCTCCCTTTGTTCCCACACTCTCTGCTCCTGGAACCTAACAAAGACATTTTTAGCATTAGTGGGATGTATCAGCTGATGACCCAACATACTTTTGTGTTGGCAGCAAATGGATGTACAGCCTTTTAGCTTAAGAATGCATTTCCATTACTTTTAACTTGTTATTGGTCTTATTTCCTTAACACTTTGGCAT
Source organism: Murina feae (assembly GCA_004026665.1). Classification (NCBI taxonomy): domain Eukaryota; kingdom Metazoa; phylum Chordata; class Mammalia; order Chiroptera; family Vespertilionidae; genus Murina; species Murina feae. The sequence goes on along the minus strand of PVJC01012032.1, from coordinate 26,937 downwards.
AGTATGCCATTGCTAATGAGATTTTTGCTATTGGACGTCACAGGAGCACAGAAAACAAACCAGACTGACCAGGTTTGATATCTAAATTTTAAGCAGCATCATTACATTGCGGCCTAAAGTAGGAAGGAAGCATGGGGGTGCTGGCGTCCTTGTTCCAATAACGCGTGGAGGTTAAAGGCTGGAAGCAGAAAATACGCAATCATGCGGACGCCTGCTGGAACTGGAAGGCGTGGCTTGGTGTGTGAAGGCCGCTGAGTGGGCTTTCTGTCATATCGTCGGGGGTGCATTTGATATGGCTCAAGCAGTCACACGGATTCTGCCGGCAGTCTTGATTTCCAAGTGAGTCAGCCCAAACGGAGTGACTTATACTATGGCTCTCTCCCTATCAATGGTAGGGAAATATGTAGACCTAAGAAAGAAAGAGAAAGAGAGAGAGAGAGAGAGAGAGAGAGAGAGAAAGGGAAAGAAAGAAAGAAAAATTACTTGGGCTACATGTTTTTCGGACCAAAACAATGGCTTTCTGTCAGGTTTTTACTTGGAAGCAGGTACCACAATGGGAAGAAGGTGGGTGTGTCACTCCTGTACAATAAACAGAGACGTAACTCCCAAAGCTGCCAAGGATGTGCTGAAACTCACATTTCCATACTTTGCTAGGGACAGGGAACGTTACCGAGTTGAAAAGCATTTTTGGTTCTATGAGTGAAATCTCATTTTGGCAAGTTTATCCTAACAATTTTATATGCATCTATAAAAATGTTCATCTTAGTATTATCATAGCAAAAGACGGAAGGCAAGCTCAGTGCCCCACCATAAAAAGTAGTTGAGTTTTTTTATTTTATCCCCTGACTGGCTTACATGCAGTCATTATAAATCACAAATACAAATTATGTAACTATGTGGGGGAAATATTCATGCATTATATGTTAAGTTAAAAATCAACTCTAGGCCCCTGGTACATAACAGGTATTGAGGACATGTCTGTTTAGTGGCGGAGAGCTTTTACCATCTTCTTGCAGCAGCCCAGCTAGATAAAGGTCTTATCTAATTGGAGGACTGACGTTCTCCCCCACCCCACTCCCTCACCCTGCACCCAATGCACCTAGGAACCATGAAATAATGGGGTGTTGACTGAGCAAGAAGTCAAATGATACCCCCTGGCTAGTCTGGCTGGAAGGCCTATCTATGACCACCTTCACTTATACCTTCTGCCCCTTTGTAGTCCACATGTCAAGGGTGCCCTAGTATGAGCCTCAGGCCTGACAAAGGGCAGAGTGATGCTAGCAGATGGCTTTGTCTGGTCTGGGAGAAGGAGAGAAGGCTGGGAAGAGGCTGAGGAGGTCACACCAGCCAGCCTTGGCCACGCTGAGATAGCTTTTTGAGCCACATGCAGGACAGATGGCCCCTCGGGGCCACAGGAAATAATACGAGTTTGAGGGTTTGTTAAAAATGTAAGTGGTGAGCCATGCAGGCGTCATTCCACAATTTCAGTTTTGGGTGTGTTTTTTTTCAATGTTATGTCTAAGAGTTCTTCCTGAGTCGGTTCATGTAGAGCATTTTGCCAGGCCGTTGAAATAAAACCAAACTTTACTAATACATGTTTCCCTGCTATCAGGAAACAGAGCATTCCTCTGAAGTCTGTTGTAAGCCAAAATGGTATAAAGTGAAAATACGATTACTGTTAATTTATATGGAAAACTTTTTTAGCTTCCCCAGACCCAAATTTCAGCACATGCACTATGTCTTTAATTCCATTCACTGCGACGGAAGCAGTTAATCACTTACAGTTTCACGCCAAGTGGGACACACTCACGAGCTTTCTTTGGCCTTGCTGGTACATTAAGACACATTTGCTAACGGATGCACAGGGTAAGTGGCGTTAAAGCACAGATGCTCACACAGGTCAAAAGCTGGATGCTGAGATGCTAAGTATGGTTCCCAGGTGGGGCCACTCTCACTGCTTAGGGTGCCGCGGCCTCTGTAACAGCTGCTACCAAACCATCCTGAACGCCATTTTTACTTTTCACCTTCTTTCATTCAAGTGAAAATCCTCTTTGGGTTCCTCTCAGTTGGTGAAAACAGGAACTGACGTAAGTCCTTTTGTAAGAGCGAAGTCGGGTAACACAATCTTTTGAAAAGCAGGGACACCAGTTCTTACTTCTGGTTGATGAGGGGGGAATGGTTTGTTACCTTCTTTTTTTTTTTTAATTTTCATTTCCACATTTTTTATTTACTTGCCACTTCCTCTGGGTCCAGCCCTGATCTGAGCACTTAACACAGATTCTCTCACTTAATATTACAAACAATTCAAGGAGGGACTATCACCCCCACTTTGCAGATGAGACTGGGGCCCAAAGAAGTTGAAAACCCTGTGTGAGGCCTTCGCACAGGGGAGCCGCGGCTGCCTAAAGCCCAGTGCCATCCCACCTAACCCCACAGTAACTGCCTCGGTGCTTTCCTGGTTTTCCCAATATACCTACCTTGAGCATGTATTACCTTTAAAATCAGAAGGGACCGGGGGGGGGGGGCATTATTTCAAAGGCAGGCAAATGGATGCCAGTGTATCTCCCCATGCTGCACAGTGCTGCCTGAACAGAAAGCATGATCAGCCCTGCCCCACAGCATTTCCGGGGCAATCGGTGTATTCTGCATTGTACCTGCCCAATATGGCAGCTGCCAGACAAGTTGCCTGTGGTTGCTGAGTCCTTAAAATGTGGCTGGAAAGATTGAGCAACTGAGTTTTTATTTTAATTTATTTAAACTTAAGCTTAACTGACCCATGGCCCGGTGGCTAGCCACCATACTGAACAGTGCCATAGGTGCCCTTTCTCGGTCACACTGGCCGATGGCCTTGAGGGACTCAGTGCCCTGCTGGCAGGAGTCAGGCCACCACCCTATCTGTTTGGGCCACTTTCCTGTGCATACACCTGCAGGGGGTGAGCTGGCAACTGCAGGCCCAGGCTTCATTCATTGGGGCTTAGAGATAAGCAGTCTGCCCAGATGGAAGGCAGAGAGGGCCAGGTGGCTGTCTCTAACCTGCAAGGGGCTGTGACCAGCCTGCAAACAGCCATCAGCCCCTCACTCAGACTGGCCAGGCACCTCCTGGGGGAGGGGGTCACCCTCCCTGAAGAGGATGTGGCCAGCCTGCAAACAGCCATCAGCCACTCACCCAGGCTGGCCAGGCACCCCAACAGGACCCCTGCTCCCTGAAGGGGATGTGGCCAGCCTGAAAATGGCCCTCAGCCCCTCACCCAGGCTGGCCAGGAACCCCAGTGGGACCTCCACCCTGGTCCAGGACACCCTTCAGGGCAAACCAGCCGGCCCCCACCCATGCACCAGGCCTCTATCCTCCTATATAATAAAAGGGTAATATGCAAATTGACCCTAACAGCAGTACGACTGGGAATGACTGGTCACTATGACACACACTGACCACCAGGGGGCAGACGCTCAATGCAGAAGCTGCCCCTGGTGGTCAGTGTGCTCCCGCAGGGGGAGCTCTGCTCAGAACCACAAGCCAGTCTAACGGCTGCCAGTACAGCGGTGGTGGTAGGAGCCACTCCTGTCTCCTCAGCAGCACTAAGGATGTCCAACTGCAGCTTAGGCCTGCTCCCTGCTGGCAAGTGGACATCCCCCGAGGGCTCCCGGGCTACCAGAGGGATGTCTGACCACCAGCTTAGGCTCAATCCCCTGGGGAGCAGGCCTAAGCCCAGCAGGTAGACATCCCCCAAGGGGTCCCAAACTGCAAGAGGGCACAGGCCGGACTGAGGGACCCCCCAAGTCTACGAATTTTTGTGCACTGGGCCTCTAGTACCAAGATGAACTCCAAGTGGATCAAAGGTTAACGTGTGAGAAATGAAACTGTGTCTTGTGATAGTTGGTGGTGATGGTTGCACAACAATGTGAATGTACTTAATGCCTCTGAACTGGATGCTTAAAAATGGTTTGTGTAAGTTGTATGTTGTGTGTACATTATCACACAGAAAATGAAATGAAAACCATAAAGTAATTCACAGAAAATATGGCTGAATTCCTTTATAACCCTAGAGTGAACAAGGCCTTTATTAATAAGAATCGAAATTCAGGAACCATAAAAAGAAAAGACTGATCATTTGATTTTTCAAAAATAACAATGTTGCCCTGGCCTGTTTGGCTCAGTGGCTAGAGCATTGGCCTGCAGACTGAAGTATCCTGAGTTTGATTCCGATCAAGGGCACGTACCTTGGTTGCAGGTTCCCCAGCCCAGGTTGGGTGTGTGCAGGAGGCAACCAATCAATGTGTCTCTTTCACATCGATGTTTCTCTCTGTCTCTCCCTTTCCCTTCCACTCTCTCTAAATATCAATGGGAAAAATATACTGGGGTGAGGATTAACCAAAAACAAACAAACAAAAACACACCAATCTTATGCATAGCTAAACACACCATAAAAAGTCAGAAGTCAAATGACCAAGTAACATACAAAGAGCTTTTAAATATCAAGAATAATGCAAAACCCTGGTAGGACAAACAAAGATATGGATTCTCAGTTTACCTAAAATAAATAGAAATTCTCTTTAAAAAATGAGAATATGCTCAACATACTTTTTCTTTCCTATTATATGAGCAAAAATCCAAACAGCAACCAAGATGCTTTGTTTATAAGGCTGAGAGAAACAGGCCTTTTCTTTCGTACCTTGCAGATAGAGTGGAACAGCAATTGGGAAATTTGAATTTGGACTGAATATAAGATGATATTAGGGAGCTGCTGTGAATTCCTGCAGGTGGGAAAGTAGCATTGTGCTTATGACAGGAATGTGCGTTTTAGGAGGTGCACTCTTAAGTAAGTACCTAGGGATCGAGTGCATGATAGCAAGGACTGACTTTTATAAAATTGTTTTTAGAAATAATTTCAATTTACGGAAAGTTTGCAAGAATCATGCAAAGAACCTCTGTGTCTCCAGAGAGGGGAGAGAGACAGAGACAGAGACAGAGACAGAGACAGAGAGAGAGAGAGAGAGAGAGAGAGAGAGAGAGAGAGAGAGAGAGAGAGAGAGAGAGAGAGAGAGAGAGAGAAGGAAGAAGAAGGAGGAGGAGGAGGAAGACGGGGAGGACGGGGGGAGGGAGGGAGGGAAGGAGGGAGAGCTGGGCCAGGAGTCACTAGGATCAGGAACAATCCACTTTGGTAAAGAAGGGAAGCCATCAGAAAGGCTGTTGGTTGGTCCATATTTTTTTTTAAAAAGTGATAGGATCTGATTAGTTAGGAGGTAGGTTTACAGGCTTTAGGATAAGGGAGACATTTGGAGGAGATGCTGAGGCATATTTGTTTGGTGACTGAGTATGTGTGAAGAGGCAGGACAGCCTGTTGCCTGGCTCACAGTTCATACTCACCCTGCCCTCACAGAATAGGCTGGAGAAGGGCTTCTGTGAGCTGAGTCTAGAGTGAAAGATGTTCCAGCTCAGACTCAGACAGAACATTCTTCAAAACACGAAACAGAATTACCATATGACCCAGCAATCCCACCTCTGGATATATACCCCAAAGAATTCAAAGCAATAGCTCAAACAGATATTTGCACACCCATTTATAGCAGCAAGCAAGTATCCACAACAGCCAAGTGGCAGAAGCAACCTAAGTGTCCATTGACAGCTGACTAGATGAAATGTAGGTATGTGCATATAGTGGAATATTATTCAGGCTTTAAAAAAAAGAAAATTCTGGCCCAGTCGGTGTGACTCAGTGGTTGATCGTTGATCTGTGAACCAGGCCATAATGGTTCAATTCCTGGTGGGGTCGTGCAGGAGGCAGCCAATCAGTGCTTTTCTCTCATCATTGATGTTTATCTCTCTCTTTCGTCCCCTCTCCCTTCCTCTCTGAAATCAATAAAAAAATATATTTTAAAAATAAGAAAACATTAAAAAAGAAGGAAATTCTTCTTTTTATAAAAAAAGAAGGAAATTCTTCTGTTTATTCTTCTTGTTATATAAAAAGGATGAACCTTGAAGACATTATGCTAAGTGAAATAAACTGGACACAAAAAGACAAAACTGTAGGATTCATTTATAGGAGATTCTTAGAATGGTCCAATTCAAAGAAACAGAAAGTGGAAGGGTGAGTTCCAGGGGATGGAGGGAGGGGAGCAGGGAATATGTGTTTAATGCAGGTATTAGCTTGAGCTGCCATAACAAAGTACCACAGACCTGGTGGCTTAAACAATAGACATTATTTCCTCACAGTTTCAGAGGCTGGAAGTCAGCGATCGAGGTGTCAGCAGGGCTAGTTTCATTGAGGCCTCTCTCCTTGACTTTTCATTGAGGCCTCTCTCCTTGGCTTGCAGACCATCATCTTCTCCCTTTGTCCTCATGGTCTTTCCTCTGTGTGTGTCTGTGTCCTGATTGCTTCTTCTTATAAGACACCAGTCCTATTTGATTAGGGCTCATTCTAGTGACCTCATTTTAGCTTAATGGCCTCTAAAGGGCCTGTCTCCAAGTAGTCACTGGGGGGTTAGAACTTCAACATATGAATTGTTGAGTAGGGGCGGGGGTGTGTACATTTTATTCAGCCCTTAACAATGAGTATGGAGTTTCCGTTTGGGAGAATAAAAAGTTCTGGTGAAGGATGGTGTTGATGGTAAGTGTGAATGTACCTAATACCACTGAACTGTACACTCATAAATGGTTAAGAGGGTATAAATTTTAGATTATGTATATTTTACCACAATAGAAAATTAAACTTAATTAAATGTAATTAAATTTTAAAAGGGAAAAAATCCTCAGAGAGGCAAGGGAGCTGAGGGTGCTGCTGACAGGGTGACAGACCTGGGCCCTGGCCTTCATGCAGGGGGCAGAGAGCAGGTGGGGCTGGGAGTCCATGGCGGAGTGGGACTGGACCTTAGGGGGCCAGTCGGTTTCAGGCGATGCTGAGTCTTCACCCTTCTCATCTGTGCAATGAGTGTTACAGTTGCTACTGTGATAGCTTCCTTGCAGAAGCAGCAGGGAGGGGCTGGGCTGATTCTCTCGCTGTGTGGCCCTGTCCTCTCCAAGCTCTTCCTTTTCTGCGATTTTCAAACAATCGCATCAGCTGCCTTCAGCCTGAATGTGGTAGCCACAAATGATGTGCTGTTTCTATAGAGACTTATGTCCTTCTGAGGGGGGTGGAGGGAAACGCAGATACACCTAAGAAAAGAAGAGGGGGGATGAACAGCCCAGACAGGTGACAGATAAAACCGCAGAGGGATAGAACCTGACCTGTTTTACTGCTGCTTTGTCGAGAAAATTTCTAGCAAGGACACTTGCCTATTTTATGTTACGTTTGTCATATTACCTTCTATAAAGTGAGGTGACACTTTACCTGGTGAAAGGCTAACATGAGAACACAACTGTGAGGGTCCAGGAACTGGGAAAACCCAGGAAAATGTTGAGCCTGATGGGGCTGACTTCTGGTCACTTGACAGAAAAGTGGGCTTGGTGAGTTTCTCCTGGCACCTGCCTTTCTTTCTCCCTAGGGAATGGCCACGGGAGACAGCTGGCTGTGCAGAAGGGTTTGTGGCATGATTCACTGTGTGATGGTGGCAAGTTCCTTGGCCACCCTGTGCCTCAACCTCCTAATTACACCATTGGGGGAGACTAGTCCCCATGTGTGAGAGCAGTCGGAACGGGTGTAGTGAGATGACCCAGTCAGGTCCTCCGTGCAGAGTGGCTGGTAACCCTGGTGAGGAAACCGCTGCCCTTGGGCAGGAGCCAGCCCTCTAGTCACTGCCATTCTCTTGTCTCCCATTCCCTTCCAGTGGGCCATGGACAGAGCGAAGGGGAGAGGATGGTAGTGTCCGATTTCCACGTGTTCGTCAGGGATGTGTTACAGCACGTGGATGTGGTGCAGAAGGACCACCCGGGGCTGCCCGTCTTCCTTCTGGGCCACTCCATGGTAAGTAGACCACAGACGATGTGGTCCAGATCAGGGCTGTGGCCTGGGCCGCGTGACAACACCGGGTTGGAGAAGGGGCAGCCTGACGCCCTGCCTCATCCCAGCTCCCCGCCTGGCTGGCACACCCCACTCTGCACTTGGAGTTCCTAGGCAATTCAGTGCTTAGGAAACAGGTCAGGTCCAGAGCCCTGGAGACAGCCCAGAGAGCTCAGAGTGGCCCGTTCCTTCCCACCAGGGCCCCAGGCACCAGGAGGTGGCCCACCAGTCCTTACGGAGGAGCTCAGTGTGGGGCACTGACCTTTTGTTCACCCTGCCTCTACCTCATTGCTGTTTCCCAGTGAGGCGCTCAGGGCACTTCTCCCTGCAGAGCCACTTCTCAGAACAGGGGTGGTGCTCCAATCAGCAAGGAGCACACGGAATGTGCCCACACCCCTGCTGGCTTCAGCGCTGTGCAAATGGAATCGGACAAAGGCTCACCGGAGACCCGATTCCTGAACGGGCATTCGCACTTTAAAGTTATAAAACCCTCTTAAAACTAACCAAGTATAATCTTTAAATTGAGGGTCCTCAAACTGGCAGATCTTCCTCCCACAAGCCGACGTATTGGCTGGTGGAGAATTTGAGCTGCTTGATTTTGAATTTGGGGAAACTGCTCTCTCTAGGGCAGAGCTCCCTGCCCCTTCTCACTGCCTGGCTCTGTTCTTGCCTCCCTCTGGCCTGCCTGGCCCCTGTCAGCACTTGCAGTTTCAACCCTTGGTTCAAATTACCTGTAGCTTCAGCAAACAGTCAAGGCCTCAGACCCTCAGCACTGTCCACATTCACTAAGTATCCAAATTTCTGGAACCTTTACTGAACCTGGGGGGAAGGGGGAGTGAGGGGTGTAAGGGTGAAGGGGGGAAGTGTAGCAACCTCTTACTATCATCAGGTTAAATAAAAACAACCTTTTATAAGCCTGACAGAATGGATCAGTCGGATTTCTGCCAACTTTTGGTTTGAGGCAGAGTAGGAATATATTGTTTAACTTGCAGCCCACAAGCAGGAACCTTATTTGTATCTCTCTGAAATGTTTGCTCCTGGGGGGAAAAATAGGGAATAAAATAATTGCAGACCCAGTTTATCCAACATTCAATGGTGTCCGTTCCAAGGTGGACCTCCTCGAGACTATGGCCAGGCTTAGGGGGGCCCCTTCCATGGAGCTCGTTGGAAATCGTGTGCTGGTGGGAGCCGGCACACAGCAACTCCGCCCGTTTTGCCTTGCAGGGAGGTGCCATCGCCATCCTCACGGCCGCAGAGAGGCCAAGCCACTTCTCGGGCATGGTCCTCATTTCGCCTTTGGTTCTGGCCAGTCCTGAGTCCGCAACAACTTTCAAGGTAAATGGATTTCTGTTTTCTGTGAAATGCTTGCACTTGCTTGGCAACTCCTGTAGCTGGAGTCGGGGTTAAAGGGCAGAAGTCCATTTGGACAACTACCAAACATGATTGCCATTAGGGTTCTATAACTTCCATAATCAGGTGCTTCCCACCCGCGACCCCCAGAGACAAAGGGAAAATGACTTCCCACTTACGTGTGTTTTATTAGTGAGTGTTGAAAGGAGAAAAGATTGTGTGTGTTAGGAATCGAGTGAAATGACCTGTGTTACCAAGTCACACACAAGATGTTTGCTGATTTCAGCCAAAAGTGCACAGTAAGTGGACTTGCAGGCTATTTGTGATTGCAACATAGGGTGGTGTTTACCTTAGCCCTCCCCCATCCCAGAGCACTTTCCCTCTGATTCTCACCCAGCTGTCATTTTGTTTTTTTCTGGTTATAATGTTATGTAATGGCACATGGGTACTCCTCCTGGTTCTGTGACTTTGAGCCATGAGGCAAACAAGCCAATCATACTACTGCCGGAAGTAGCACAGGTGTCTTCCTCCCTGAGGAAGGAGAGGAGCAGGGCTGCTTCATTGTGGCTGTGGGTTGTTGACATGTGATGGACCTGCCCTTGAGGGCCATGAAGTTTGAGAGAGATAATAACCAAATGAGAGTAGAGAGTCCCCAGCTGTGTATCTCCAAGGAATGCTCCATCTCACCTCAGCGCTGGGTGGGACTGCTGCCTCCTGAGCCAGTTCCTGGAACTCTCAAAGGAGCACGAAGGGTGAGGCGGTGGGTCACAGGGCCAGGGAGAACTGGGCAGCCATTAGCCCCTGTGCTTACCCTGCTTTCCCTGGCCTCCCCATCAAATGACAGCAGGATCATTTAAATCATTGCCTTAGCTCAGATGCCTTTGAGAGTCTCCTGAGGACCCAAACAGAGGAACACAGGACAGGGAGTGAAACCTTGTCAAAATGTTCTCAAACGTTTCCTGTAGCCCACAGCCACAGCCTTAATCCCTAGGGATGGGCTGGCAGGTCCTGTGTACGAGCTTTCAGTTAGGTACCGAAATGTCACCAATTTCAATGGGAACAGGTTGAGCAAAAGATAAGTCTGGAACCATCTGATACTTTAACCAGAGAACAACAGTTTACTTAATTTGAGGAAGAGGAGAGAGGGCTAGCTCTTTTGAACTTTTCTCCGTTTTAAGGAAATCACCACGGCCTTACTGAAATCGTCTAGCAGTAGTACAGTTTAGTGCTGTGTGGGACAGCAGTGGAGGCGGAATCCACGCGTGTCTGCCGTGGAAAGAAACAAGGTCATCCACAGAATCACAGGTGGCCATCGGAGTGTGCAAAAGGGGACACCATCTCCTAAATGCCTCCCATTGTGATTATGCAACATGTGAGTCACATCAGTCAAGGGCTCTTGTCCAAGTAGAATAAGCAAGACCAGGATCACAGAGGAGAGGGAAGTTCCCTCTGCTGTCCATGTGCTCGGAGTCACGTGCCTGAGATAAACTCAGCTCAGTGAGTGCCAGGCATGTGCTGTACTTTCACATGCAGTATCTCACTTAACTCCTGTCATCGGCCCAGGGAGGGATCACGACCTTCACGTGCTGGATGGAACACTGAGGCTTAGGCTGGATGAGTGACTCTCCAAGATTACACAACTTGTGTGATGGATTTGAATCCAGGGCTGTACTCTCCTTGTGTAGGGTGTTTCCCCGTCGGAGAAAATGGGTGTCTTCTACACTGGACGCTCTTCCTTAGAGAAAAGCCAGGGGCTGTGGGGCTTTTCAGATAATGCACACAAAGGTCATGGCAGCTGAGCCCTGAGATGGAGCTGGCAAGATTTCCTCCAGAGTCACTGGTGGAGGCGGAATTTCTGGGCAAGGCTACAAGAACGTGACCTTTCAGAGCCCTGTGCTAATAGATCACCTTCTCAGATCAAGGGCCAGCTGTCCCTGGAGGGGAGCAGGTCTCTTCTGTTGACCAACACAAATAGATTTCCTGTTGCACTCAGACCTGAGGGCACGTCCTCCCCCCCATGGATTCTGTTGCTGCCTCTGGCTGTTGGGCAGTTTTGACTGATAGAGTCTTTGATTCATCTGTCTACCCACCCCCCGGATGACTTGGTCACCCTGCACACATCTGGTCCTGTCTGACAACATTCCAGAAAGTGTCATTGAATCTTCTTTTAAATTTAATTTTCAAAAAGGTTTTGTAAAATACATTTACATGAGGGAAGGCTCCCTTCCTAGTTTGAAGGTGGGCAGCCAGAATTACAGAGGGAGTGGATGCATGTTCTGTGGACACACGTACACACACCATTTGCTCCTGTTTTACACAAATGGAACATGTTCCCTGCACTCTTTTGTTTCATTGTTCTCTCTTGGTTGACTGATTTGTTTTTGTGAGTTTGGGGTTGAATTTGTCCACTTTGCAGACAAAGTGCTCCTCCCATCAGAATAACAAGAGGCCCACTGTGGGGTGAGCCTTGTATTAGGTGAGGCCCTGCTGAGGGGTGAGCCTTGGATTAGTTGAAGCCCCACTGTGGGATGGGCTGTGGATTAGGTGAAGCCCCACTGTGGGATGGGCTGTGGATTAGGTGATGCCCTGCTGACCAAACTTTGGGCCATTTATTTGCAGTGCTTTGCTCTTATGGGCCCAAAGGAGAACTGATTGCTGTAGACCATCTCTTGCTGAGAAAACTAAGGCTGAGGGGGACCTTTCTGAGGGTCAGTGGCACTGTCAGGGGCCACAGAATGCAGAGCCTCATGACTCCTCACCCAGAGCTCAGCTGAGGACTTTTCAAAGGTTTGTTTCATGGCCCAGAGTGCCTGCTGTAGAGATTCTTGAAATCATTAAAGCAGGCAGCATGAGATCTCAAACTTCTCAGTACAGAGGGTCATGTGAAAGGCGGCATAAGACTGTTGACATAAGAAATGTCTAAACCTGAAGAGAATTTCTATGAATTTATTGGAGCCAAACTGACGACATATGCTGGGGCGCAGAATGTCAAATGCTCTGGAAAAGAACAGTTTTGCAGTTTCTTTTATGCATTTGAAATTAAAGAAGGAACTTAAGGAATATTATGTGGAGGTAGAAGAAAGCAAGGTGGGGATCAGATGGCAGGATCAGATTTGCTGTCTTGGTGGTTTATCTGAGGAGGAGGAGGGATGTGAAAGGGGGCATTTCAAAGACATGTTAACCTGCACAGAAACAGTGGACAGGATTTCCTTAAAGCAAAGCCTTTTGGTGAAGAAGATGTAAGCCTGGGGAGTGACTACCCACCAAGATCTGTCCCGTTAGGAATTTATGATAAGATCACCATGTGAGGTTACTCTCCATAGAACGCCTTTTTCTGTCCACATTCCCTACCCTGAAATGTGAGAATCCCAGCTATCTCTTCCCCCCACACCTCCCACCAACCCTGCACACAGCTGTTTTTTTTAAACTCCATGCTCCGTTTTCAGCAAGCTGGGTTGGGCAGAGGCTTCTGGTCTCCAAACACTGTGCTAAGAACGTGGTTGCACAAGAGAAATGAGAGCAGGAGAAATTTAGAAACAAAAATCCAGTGCATTAGACTACGTGTTGGCTGTTTATGCAGCCATTTCATGGGGATTATGCCCTGCGGAAGGCAGGGCTGGAGTAAAACCAGAAAGAGAAGGGTAACCTTTGGCTGCCCAGATAGGAGAATGTCAAACTCTGAGCTAAACTGGGGTCTCCTCACCTGATCTAGCCCAGGAGGACACCTAGGAGTGTGCAGCAGGCTGTAGTGCACCTCCTTTCTCTGAGTCCCTGGGGTCAGGACCAAATCGCCCTGGGCAGAACCTGGGGTCAGGAAGGGGCTCAGCCTGCTGGGAGGCTAATCTTCTAAATGACCTTCCTGATTATTGCCTGGAGATTGTCTCATGGAGTCCAGGATCAGATGCAGGAGCCAGCCCAGTGCTTCCAGATGCTTCCACTCCCACCAACCGGGGCACCTAGCCAAGTAGGGAGAAGTGAGTGGCCACTGTGAACCTAGCACGCCTTGGTTGACGTCCTCTCCATTACCATCCTATAAGGAGGGAAAATTATTCCCAATTTAGACAAGGAAATGAGGCCCATTGTCTTGCACAAGGTCAACTTGAGCACCAGCTCAGCTGGCGATTGTGGCAGGATGCTCCCTTTCACCCCAAAACCCGCCCGAATCAGGTCTCCTTAACGTTAGCCCACTTCCCAAGTGAATGTCACTCATCTGTTTTTTTTGTGTGTTTTTTTTTAATTTATTTTTTTTTACATTTTTTTAAATTACATAAAGCTTTACAAAGATTAGTACATATATCTTTTTCCCCCTGCCCTTCCCCCAGCCTCCCCTACCCCCCAGTGTTTTGTGTCCATTGGTTATGCTTAAATGCACACACAAAATCACCATCATCCAGAGGCCATTGGAGCAGTGGGAGTGGAGGGGTAAGGCGAGGTGTGGGGGAATTGCCCTTTCAGACTTTAAGCACAGTTAGATCCAGGAGTTAGGGACTTAGCCGTGCTCATGAATTTGGCAGCAGCAATGCCCCATGGGGCCTTGTTACCTCCGTCATACAGGCACCTGCTCTCTGATAGCTGGGGGTTCAAACTTCTAGACACTTAGGACTTGAGTAAGGAGTGATATGGCTCCAACACATCTCTGGGGAGCCCCAGCAGTCAGCGAGTGTTTAGTCCTTCCTCAGGACTTACCAAAAATGGCAGGCAGTGCCTGAGGTGCACTTTCCCTCCTGAGATAGCTGGGCCATCCTCTGACCCCTGCACGATGAACCCCACAGAAGGCATGGAGTTCTAGTCTCCAGCATGGGGCAACCTGCTGGAGCCACTTTAAAACGATTGCAATTACCTCCCTCATGTCAAGTCTCATGAGCATAAGCTTTAAAATGATCTTAGGGGGCCATTAAAACCTTCCTATCAATAAAGGCACTTGTGCAAGGGATCAAGTGATGAGCCTGCAGTTAATCCCAGAATGCCACAAAGGCATGGCAAGGGCATAAGACACATTTCAGGCCCTTACTCCTCAGGAGGTGAGCCTCATTCCTGGGGAGTTGTCCTCTTCTGAGTGAAATAATTTGGGGTTTTCACTCTGATGTGACATTTATTGCAAAGCTGCAGGTCACATACTTTTCCCAAAGTCTCCACTCTGAATAATGCCAGCATGCTCTGGTTCCTTCATCAACCACTGCCAATTTCTTGGGCTTCTGTTGCGGCCAGGAGCCCAAAGGTCAGTTAGGGACTAGCTCTGTGGGAATCGGGTCTCAGGTAACCTTCCCAGCAACCCTTTAGGTTCGTTTTATTATCCCCACTTTAGAGGTGAAGAAACAGGATCATAGACTTTCTTGGGAATGCAGACCCAGAGGTCTGGTGCAGATCTGCCTGGCGCCCAGCCTGAGTCTCATTCCTGCACTTCAGCACCTCCCTCATCTAGGCTGGTATCCCGCAACTGTGTGTCCATTTGTTGTGGGTCTCAGCTTCCAAATCACCCCGAAGCAATGAGACCCGGGGTCCCTGTTGAGTTGGTGTCACTGAGATCTCTGTGGTCGCACAGCCCTGACTTAGCCTATTGGGGACTTGATGATGGCGAGTGTCTCTCGCTTCAAGGGGGGTCCATTCAGTGTCATCCTCTGTTGAGCTGGATCTGAGGCTCTCTCCACACTCCCGCAGGGTTATCTGAAGATTTTGGTCAAAATTGTATAAACAAAGCTGAAAAGGGCAGCAGGGAGAGGGATTGTCTTTGGCAACTGTTCAGTGCATCCTTGCTCCTGCATCCTTCTTGGATCTTTTGTGGGGAGGAGTCTAAGCTGTGACATTATTGTCATCAAAAGATTTGCCTCTAACCAATTAAGTTCTGTTAGAAATGTGGTTTAGAACTTACTGTGGAGATTTAGAAAAAGAGCTGAGAGTCAGGGCCATCCAAACATCTCTCATGGTGGTACATTCAATAGGCCAATTGTCCCTCCTGAGACATCTGTGCCCCTCCCTTCTGACCGGGGGGAGGGGGGTCAGGAACACTTTACTCTGGCTGCACTTTGGAATCACCCAGGGAGCTTAAAAACACTGATTGCAGGGCCCCAACCCATTCAGAATCTATCAGAGGGACCTGGGAAGAGGCCTTTGTGATGCCCCCTTGTGGGGGGAGGCAGACAGCTGCGCACATCCGCTGGCCCGTCCTCAGCACGGTGCCCTGGCCACGTCTCCTGTTTGTGCTTCCGGCTGTAGGCCATTGACAGCTACAGGAGTCCTCAGCAGGACTCGACTTCTTGTGCTTGGAAGGGGGAGGCAAGGTGGCCAACTCATCTGCCAGTAATTGTTGAGTTGCCTCTAGGGACCAAACCCTTGCACTGATCATTTTGTGCAAAGCAAATACTTCTCCAGAAACGTTCTTCCTTTTTTCACATGAAGCTCTTCGTAAAAGCATCATTTAGCTGCAGAAAGTTCCCCGTTAAGAGAAAGAAAAGACGATTGGCTCAAGGGAAGGGCAGAATAGGTGTTTCCCTGTAATTGTCTCCTGGAGGCAGTGCTGCCTAGCTTTCAGGTGCCCGCATCACCCCAGAGAAACCAGAGCAGGGGTGGTTCCAGCCATCGCATGGCCTTTTCTGATTCTTTCGAACCTAAACTGTCAGCATCTTCTCTCGGAAGCAGAGGCCTTGGCACTTCGGGGTGTACGTGTGTTGGTTTAAGTTCAGGAACACGGATTCAAAGGTGACGGTCCATCTGCCTCTTCACCAGTGGCTGGCACTTGTGTGCTCAGGTCCACGCAGAAGCAGGTGATGAGCAGCAAAACATGTTGTTGGCAAATGAGCAATCTGCTGGTAGGCTTCAGAGAAATGGGGTGAAGAGCTGCGCGGTGTCCTCTCCTCGGTCCTGTTGCAGGCTGACCGAGGTGCGGCGTTCCTGTGTCTTTTTCTAGCCAAGCTGATCTGGAAATGGGTAGGAAAACAGCCGTGTCCTTGAGAAGGCCACGGCGTAACGAGCAGGCAGGCAGGCCAAGTGGGGCAGCAGGGTCTGGAGACTGACATTTGCGCAAGGTCTTATCAAACACAGTCACTCCTCCATTCCTGGGCGTGGCAGGGTCACATGTGGAGTCACCCATCAGCCCTTGTGTCCTCTCAGGAAGCTGTGGGCAAGAGTCACTGAGAACAGCGGAATGTAGAAGTCAGGTCTACGAACTTGGGGGATACGTTAAGGTTTTTCCGAATAGTGCTGCCCTTGATGGAGGAGATAATCCCTAAATGTCCAACCTCCTTACACCATCCGGGCCCAGTGAAGGCTGCCCTGCTGGTGCCTCTGCCTCTCAGTGCACCCCTAGTGCACTTATCTGTTGTGTTTTCTCTTTAGTAAAAATGTTTAACTTTTGAAAGCACAGACACTAACTTCTGGATTTAGATTCCGAGAGGAGCCCCTGGTTCCTGGAGGTCACAGACATGCGATCTGTGTTTAGAAACACTCGGAGCCTTTTGTAAAGCTCCCAGAATCCTGAGTCCTTCTGCTTCCATATTTGTTGCAACCCCACCTTGGCTCCTGAACCTGCCCGATAGACCATGTGCATTCCATGAGGCTTCAGACCGTGTGAACTGACTCCAGTGCTAACCTGCTGTTCCAAGTGGGATTGCCTTATATTTCTATGCAAGACTAGCACAGTTCAGCTCAGAGCCTGGCAGTAGCACCTGGCACATTGATGGCAGCAAGTCAACAGGCATGGGGTTTACTTGCCTGGACACCAGGCTTGGGGTGCAATGACCTACAAGAGTCTTAGAGGCAGGAGTCTGCCATCCTTGCCCTGAAAAATGGAGAGTTGCCATATGAATTTCGGAACAGAGGTGTGCATGTGTGTTCTTTTAGGAGCAACGCCCTGCCTGGCCCCTGGCAGTGCAAGGCTGTATCATGCATATGTGGCCTGAGCAATGGGATGTATTATAGCTCGAAGTGTGAAGGGAGATTGGGCAGCACAGCAGTGTGCCACCATGGAGAGTGTCAGTGCCTGCTGTTCTAGGTCATCCATAGGAAAGGTTGGTTTCTTGGTTGCATTCATTGGGGGGAGAGAGAGAATGTAATGAAGGCTGGTGGCATAAAAGGAAAGAGTGGCCTCGCCCAGACCCTGTCCCCTTCCCAGCTGAGCTCCTGGTGTGGTTGGTACTGAGCCTCTGTTTTCATGTCTGTTAAATCAGGTTAAATCCTCACCTCACAGCATCTGTGTTGAGATTAAAAGACTGGGCATCTATGACTATGCCCGATGCACCAAAAGATTGGCGCTCAGTAAATGCCAGTGCCCCTGCTCTCTACCAAGCTTACTGAGGAGACATCACTCAGCTCCAGGACATTCGCTCTCAACATGTGCTGAGAATTCACCGTTTGCCACCTTCCATGTGATTCTAATTTCAGCATTTCACAGCTCACTTTTGAAATAGCATCTTTCATCCCTGAGTGTCTGTGCACAGTGCAGAAATGAGAACAGTCCCCTCCGCAGGCAGAAGTGTGAGATCCAGGTTCATGCTTGTCCTGGGTAAACACAAGACCCAGCCTAAGAAATGGGGTGGGGCAGGAAGGCTTGTACCTGCATCAGGGACAAGTTCAAGGAGCATGTATTAAGTACCTACTGTGTGTCTGATGCTTTTGCACCCAGTGGTTGGTCAGCTCTGTGTCCACAAGCATGAGGCAGCTCAGCCAGGAATCAAGTCAGGTCTTGCTCCTGCTGCCACACATCTGGTCAGGCTTGGTGACCATTTCTGTTTCCCTCCAAGAGAGACCATGGCAGTGGGCAGGTTATTTTTGATCAGAGCAGGCTCCTTTGGAGCCTTCTAAGCACTCTGGCTACCCTCACGGGGACTTAGGTGATTCTGCTCCTGCTGTGTGTTTTTTAGAATCTTCTGAGAAGTGGCTTGTGTAGAAGAGCTCAGCCAGGCAGCTCCTGCAAGTAATTCAGAATCACCACTATTGAGTGATTGCGGGGAGGGCTGCCACACAGAATCCGGAGCAGCAAACATAGACGTGGCATTCCCTCAGACAGCCCCAGTGACCACCTCTCGCCCACTCCCACAGGATCTGAATCAGCCTAACTCAGGGCTGTCTGAGTCAGAGCAGGGAGAGTCCTAGTGCACTCAGCCTGGGAAACAACCCTGGCTGGCGTTCAGTTTGGGTGTCACTTTCCTTAATTTGCTGTAAACTGTCCTGTGGGCAGAGCTGGGCACGGATCCCACTGCACTCACACCCTTGTTTTCCTCCCTGGTTAGGTCCTTGCTGCGAAGGTTCTCAACTTTGTCCTACCAAACATGTCCCTGGGCCCGATCGACTCCAGCGTGCTCTCTCGGAATAAGACGGAGGTGAGAATCTTTCTGAAAAGCAGGGGGTTGCTGGGGCTGGCAAGGGTGTGAAGGCAGCAGCCCCGGTGGGAAGTCTGAGGGTTAGCTCTGTCTGTGGCATGGTGCTGCCCTTTGCCGAGGCCCTGAAGGAAGTGGTGGGGACACGAAGGTGCAGGAGATGCCATCCGGCTTCAGGATTGGAGGGAAGGGATAAGCGGTCGTGATGCTCGAGCTGTGTCCTAAAGGCAAAGAAGCTAACCAGGTAAAGTGTGCATATGAGCCAGGTCTCTTTGGGTTGTAAGTGACAGAAACTTAACTCAAAATACTTTGGGCAAATTTAAAAGTGAAATTAAGCAAAAGTGAAATGTATTGGTGAATATACTAAAGGCCTCGGGCATGAGTGAATCTGGGGGCTCCAAAGTCTTGCTCACCATCCATGCTCCCAGGTCTCATATCCCTTGGTTTGCTTCATTCCTGATCAAACTTTGCCCAAGTGGAGGCAGAGATGGCTGCTGGTACATGAGCCACCCCGATGGAAAGATAGCTCTTTCCAAGAACAGGCCCAGGGCTGATTCTTATTGGCTGATTGTCCACGCCTGGGTTATGTGTCCAGGAAAGGGGTCAGTGTCAACCCTGCCCAACTTCAAGGACTGGACGAATGGAAGGGGGGCGAAATTGGGTTAGAGTTTCAGAGGACAGAAGAATGGATTCAGGCCAGGCCAAGTGCCCTGTGGGTTGTGGGAGTGGTGCAGGGCTAACGGAGAATCAGGGAAAGGTGTGGGTGGAGGAAACGGCACACGTAAGGAGTCCTGGTGTGGAGAGAGGACAGCCCATTTGCAAAACAGCCAGTAGTTTGGTTCAACCACATGTAGGGCAGCAGGTGAGTGTCAAGGACTAAAATGAAGTCAGATTATGAGGTTACCCACAAACCCCATCTTCCAGGGGCCACTGCCCTGTCAGGAGTATGTTATAAACCTCAGAACAGTGTGGCCTTCTATAAAAGCAACACCAGAAAAAGGAAGGGAAGGGAGGGGCAGGAAGGGGAGGGGAGGGGCAACGAAAGAAAAATAAAATAAAAGCAAAGCCAACTAGGAGAAGCTTAGAAAGAAGAGGCGAAGTGGCTTTGCAGAGATAAGCTGGGAGGTTGTGCCATCAGTCAATGTCATTGCCTCTAGGATAGGCAGGAAGGTCAGCTGGACAGAAGGTCAAGATCAACAATG
The DNA here is from genome assembly GCA_004026665.1 of Murina feae. NCBI lineage: Eukaryota > Metazoa > Chordata > Mammalia > Chiroptera > Vespertilionidae > Murina > Murina feae. Next base: position 7,140 of record PVJC01012032.1, on the reverse strand, counting down.
TGAGCACTGGCCAGTGGTAGAGCATCGGTCTGCACACTGAAGGTCACAGGTTCGATTCTGATCAGGGGCACATACCTGGGTTACAAGTTCCTTCCCAGACCTGGCCAGGCCCATGGAGGAGGCAACCGATCCATGCGTCTCTCTCATCTGCCTCTCTCTCTCCTCTTCTTCCCCCTCTCTCCCACCATCTCTCCCTCACCCCATTTCTTTCTCTCCTCCCCCTTCCTCCCTCCCTCCTTCTACTCTCTCTAAAAAGCAATAGGAAAAATATCCTTGGGCGAGGTTTATCAAAATAAAGAATAAAAGATCAACAGTGTGCCTGAGACACTGGGTCTGAGCAGAGTTCAAAACTCCAGAAGTTGGGGTTCGTCTGTTAAGACGCCGCTCAGTGAACCAACCCACCTCTCAAGGTTTACAGCAAGGCCAGCACCTGTCCTGCCTTTGATTGGGCCTCAGTAGTCTGTACACAGGTGGGTGCATGTGCTTACCCATCAAGGCAGCCCCAGATGGCAGACACTGGAATTATCTTCAGGATTAAGCAATTCATTTTGCCACCTTCTCCCTCAGCTTCCCATCTTGCCTTAGGGACTTGAAATCATGAAAGCGGTGGCTTCCTAAGGACCCTATAAAACGGAATGGGTACTCTAGCTTCCCCGGGTTTCCTTGGGATTTGAGCAGTTGGAGTTCAACTTTATTATAAAATTGGACCTCCTGGGCCTCTGAGATTGGGCAACTAAAGTTGAATCATCCCCAATGTGTATAAAGGAGACATTCTTTTTTAACTTTTAAAAATATTTTTTTCTTTATTGATTTCACAATCAATGACTCCTGTGAAAGGGTCATTCGACCTCCAAAGGGGTCGCAACCCACAAGTTGAGAACCACTGCTCTAGGGAGTGGGGGGCCTGTCGGGAGCCAGAGGCTAGCAGATCCACCTAAGTCATCCACATTCAATTTGAATTTAATCTAAGTTTTAAAACCCATAGTGCCTCCCAAACCTACGTCTTGGGGCCAAAACTGACCAAGGTTAACGAATATTTGAATAAAGGGAAAGAACATGTAACTCCATAAGGCAGTTCTGTATGTTGAAAAGGCACAACTTTAGCACCCAGAAAACCAAGTGCAAGCATATGCTGTTTGATTTAATCCTGAATGAATTCTACCAACATTAACCTCATTTCACAGAGTGGACACTGAGGCTCAGAGGTTAAATAACTTGTCTCTAATTGCACAGTCAGTCAGGGGCAGAGCTGGGATTTGAACCCATTTGATTCAAAAGTCCATGTTTGGGTGCCTCTTTCCAACCAGTATTTACAATAATTAAGCTCTTTTTTCTGTGGTTTTTTATTTTATTTTAATTTTTTTAATTTATTGATTTGAGAGAGAGAGGCAGGGGTGGGAGGGGGGGGCGGGAATTGCCTCCTACATGTGCCTCCACTGGGGATGGAACCCAAAACCTGGGTATGTGTCCTAACCAGAGAATCAAACTTGCACCTTTTGGTGTCCAGGACGACAGATGCTCCACACCGGCCAGGGCTCTTTTTCCTGTTTTATAATTACAGGTCCACACAGCCTGTGGCTGGAGGCCAGATTCGCTTTGTGATGGGGTTTCCCCACCTGCCGGCATCCCCTATAATGGCCCAGCTTGAGTGTGCAATCCTTAGTAAACCAATTATTTTTGCAGCAGCTGTGCTAGGACAACTATGGGTTAAGAGAGAGGGCCCTCCCTCTGAGATCTTTCAGAGGGAGCATCCAGGTGCAAATCTAGTCATTTGTCTCACTACCTGAAAGAACTTGAGCATAAAGGAAGGGGAGGGGGGAAGGAGAGATAATGAAATTATTCCAAACCCTCTTTGTTTAAAATTGGCAACTCACAGGGTTTTTATCTCATTTTTGAAATAGTGGAAAATTCCATTGAAGGCCTTAAACACACAGAAGAGTCAGCACAGGTCTCCCCTGGGATCTCAGGTTGCATGCCCGTATATATCAGGTTTCTGACGGGTCAGGTAAATGGAGTGATTCTTTAGAAACACTCATAGCCCTCGCCAGCCTGGTGAATAGAGCGATGGCCTGCGGACTGAAGGGTCCCCAGGTTCAATTCCGGTCAAGGGGCACGTGCCTGGGTTTTGGGCTCAATCCCCAGTAGTGGGTGTGGGAAGCGTGCAGGAGGCAGCCGATCAATGAATCTCTCTGATCATTGATGTTTCTATCTCTCTCTCCCTCTCCCTTCCTTTCTGAAATCAATAAAAAATATATTTTTTAAAAAAGGAAAGAAACACTAATAAATGTCCCTGCTAGGAAGGCAGAGGAGGGAGGTGGTTGGTGGCTGGTCAGCAAAAAGCTGAACTCCCGTTGGAATGAACAGGAGCAAGCATTTCCATTCTCGGCAGGGAGAATTCTCCTCTCACATGTCCAACTCTGAGTCTCCCTTTCACCCTTGTGCTGAGCTTTAAAAATAGCAACGCCCAGAGGGGAATGTGCTCAGGAAAGGCACTGCCTGGGATCTAACATCGGGGTGTCTTAAGGCACAGCGTTAGCTAAGATATTTCCCACGGAGCCCTGCCGCGATAAAAGCCTCAAAAGAGAAGAAACGTTTGCCTAATGAGCTTACAGGCCCTCAGAGGACGGGTGCAGGCCAGGGGGTGGCGGATGGCCGGCTCTTTGGAAGGCTGGTCTCTGGGGAAACAGGCCGGTTCTGCCATTCTAATGTCAAAAGCAGGGTGTTTATTTGGGGTTTGCTGTGGCGAGTGTTCTCACAACCCACCCAGGACTATTAGCATGATGCTCTGCGCCAGCATCACTTCACGCTGCCAGCCCGCAGGCGCACCTTCTCCTGGCCAGCATGGCCTCCGGGAGCAATGCAGAAAGTGCGCTGGATTGTCTCCACAGCCTGTGCTCAGTGACTGCACCCTTCTTCTGTGTCGACTAACCCTTTGGTCTCCTGCAGCTACAACAAGGAGTCTTATCACCAGCATTTGCATTTGTGAAAACTTGGGCCCAGACAGGGCGAGTCACTTACCCGAGGTCACACAGCTACTAAGTAAGGATTTGAGCCCAAACCTCTCTGCTCCCAGCCAAGAGCTCCTGGCACTGAAATCCTGGGAACAAAGAAGTTGCTACTCAGACATTTTTTTTTGTTTGTTTGTCTACACATTTAGAGTCCCTGATCAGAACACTGGAGTGCTGACATATTAATCATTCCGTCCTCAGAATGTGCTGAATCCCTCCCACCCTGAAAAGCCTTGAATGCTCCTAATAGTTGTCAGGCCAAGGATGTGGGTGGCAGTGTGTGTGTGCTGGGGGGGCGGGGGGTAAAAAGGGGAGTGGCTCAGAGTCTCCACCTGCCCTCACACCACACCATTGCTGACCATGCAGTTATGGACAGAATGAAATGCATTGCTTTCTTTCTGAGCTTCGTCCTTTGGCCTGGGAACTGGGTGGAAGCTGGGAGGAAGAGATGCTGTGATTCTGAGTACCCCTTCCCCTGGGGACAGTGTACTATTTCCATACTGAGGTACTTTGTCTTCTAGAGCCAAGTCTCAGTTCTCTATAAATACTCCGGGATGCCCACCAGGAGTACCCTAGCTTATTTATATCATGCTGGCAGGCCATATGGTGAGAGCTGTGAGGAGTGGCCAGCTCCACTTCATTTCATTTCTGTAAGTGGGTGCCACTCCAGGCCCCACCCAGTACGTGAGATGTGCGAGGGTCAAGGATTCAGCCCCTGCTTCGCTGCATCCTGCAGGTCTCCCCCCCACATGCCAGGCCATCTCTGCCTGAAGGCTCCTGCCAAGTCTTGGAAAGCTGGGTCACACTGAAGCTTTTAACTAATTACAACCGCAGCTAAAGATAGGCCCAGCTTGCCCCTCCATCCCGGGTCGTGGCTTCCCACCGCAGTTCCCTCCAAGAACTGGTTGTTAACTGTCCAATATTCCCAGCTTGGTTAGCCAGTTTCATCTCACTGCTCTCCATCCGTCATACTGTTACCAAGTCACCTCCCAGTACTTGGGCTCATGTGCCTGATGTACTTGTAAACTAAAACATTGAGACACCGGCGGTTGGAGATGGAGAAAGGTTTGTTCAACTTGGCCAAAGCTAGAGGACAGGAGAACAAGATCTTTCAATCTGTCTCCCTCTTAAAAAGCAAAAGTAGAGAGTTTTTATGCCGCGAGGGAGCCAGGAAGGGATGGGGGGGGGGGTTCCCGGGAGCGGAGAGAGAAGAAGTCTGTGCTGCTTTAGTCACAGATAACATTCTGTGCAGCCAGACTTCTGGGTGGCGGCAGCTGGTCGCGGCTACCTTGGAGACATTCTTTCCTTCTGCAGAACAAACTCATAAATTCTCCTTGCGGCCCTGGGATTATTCCCTCCTACTTGACAAAGAAGCTGTACATCAGCAACACAAAATTACATTGTGAGAACGAGGGGTGCTGGGCTGAAGAACCAAAATTCTGCAAAAGATTGCACAATTGTGTGTCAGTCACATTAACTGTAAAGCAGAAACTGGACATCGTGTGACTGTTGCCATTGCTGAAGCTATCCTTGTTTTGTGCTTAACTATATTGCTCTACTAGAGGCCCAGTGCATAGATTCATGCACCAGTGGGGTCCATCAACCTGGCCTATGCCTTCTCGCAATCCGGGATTCCTCAGGGGATGTCGGACTGCTGGTTTTGGCCCGATTCCCACAGATCAGGCCTAGGGACCCTACCGGTGCACAAATCCATGCACCAGGCCTCTGGTAAGTTTATAAGATCTTTGTTTCATTTCTTTCCACCCTCCCCTCTTCCCCTTCCCTCTGAGATTCATCAGTCTGTTCCATGTTTCCATGTCTGTGGTTTCTACTTCTGCGTTGAGCATCTGCCCCCTGGTGGTCCATGCATGTCCAGTTGGCGGGTCGTTTAGGCTTTTATATATATAGATTATCTCAAACAAAGTCTATTTTTAAGCACCTTTCCTGGAACTTGCTTTACAGGCAGCCCTTCAGAGCATGGCCAACACTGCCTTAACCTTTGACTATAAGTTATGCGACAGCCAAAGCCATTGAAACATTAGTGAAGGCCTGTGCCCATCTATCTAGATCATATGATCTAGTAACTAAGCATGTTTACTGTTGGATGTCAGTCTCAATATTTCATATTTTCCACTGGAGACTTATCCATTTGAGGCAGCCATCACTTACTAAAGCCTTAAATAAATAAAAAAAATGAGCCATTAGAATGTTTCTTCTAGTGCACAGCTCCATATGGGGACAGCTGACAAATGGCTCTGCCTTGGTCTTGTGCCCTGAAAAGTGGGATCTGTTGATCTTTTTGTCCCCTTACTCCAGATGTTTCCTGCTCCCAGCTCTCCTCCTGCTGACTCTGGAAGAAGCAGCTCAGAGCACATGAGACAGATTCCTGAAGCCAGTGACTTTAATAGCAGCAGAAAGCCAGTGACTCTCTTAGAGAGACTGTCAGGGTTCACATGGGAACACAGCCTGGGCAAAGCTCTCTCAAAGGTGCCATTGGATTAAACCCCCATTTACATGAGGATCCAATGCAACTGACCGGCCAAGGCTAGAATAAGTGGCTGCGCCAGACCCAAGCCCCAAATGGGCCTCTGACCACAGGGGTCTGCCTGCCACAAGCCTGCCCAAGGGCTGTATGGCTCCTCCTGGCAAAGGGAATCATAGTAAAGAATGAGAAAACCAATTGTGGGGAAAGGAGAGGTCAAAGTCAGCCTTTTCCTCCAGTTTAATTATGGATATTTTCAAATCTATAAAAAAGTTGATATAGTAGTATAATACACACCCATATGCTCCTCCCCAGGATGCACCCATTGGAAACATGCTGCCATACTCCCTTTATCTATGATTAAAAATGAAAATATAAATATAGATACTGATTTTAAATCTTTTAAAATGTATTGTGGTAAGATATACAGAACACAAATTTGCCATCTTACCCATTTTAGGTGTACAGTTCAGTGGCCTTAAGTACATTCACATTCTTGTGAAACCCTCACCACCATCCATCTCCAGAACTTTCTCTCTTCCCAAACTGCAACTCTATGCCCATTAAACACAGACTCTCTACCTCCCCTCCCCCAGCTCCTGGCAACTACCATTTTGCTTTCCGTTTCTATGAATCCAACTATTCCAGATGCCTCATATAAGTGGAATCATACAGTATTTGTCCTTTTTTATCTTTTAAGGGTAATGTCCTGGAGATATATCCATGTGGTAGCATGTGTCAGAATTTCGTTCCTTTTTATGACGGAATAGTGTTCCATTGCATGACTACCACGCTTTGTTTGTGCATTAATCCTGTTGAACACTTGCCATGCTTCCACCTCTTGGCAGTTATGAACAATGCTCCCATGAACTGGGGTGTGCCGACATCTCTACGAGACCCGGCATTCCATTCCTTTAGGTTTATATGCAGAAGCGGGATTGCCTGATTGTTTTGGTTTGTATTTGCCTAGTGATTCCTGATGTTGAGCATCTTTTCACATGCTTGTTGGCCATGTATAAAACTTCTTTGAAGAAATGTCTATCAAGTACTTTGTCCACTTTTTCATCAGGTTGTTTGATTTTTTTGTTGTTGTTGAGCTATGGGAGTTGTTTTTATAAAAATATTTTTAAGCCTGGCCGGTGTTGCTCAGTGGTTGAACACCAACCTATGAACTAGGAGGTCACAGTTTGATTCCCTGACAGGGTATGTGCCCAGATTGTGGGCTCGATCCCCAGCAGGGGGGGGGAGGGCGTGCAAGAGGCAGCTGATCAGTGATATGCTCTCACATTGATGTTTTTCTCCTCTTTTCCTCTCTCTCTGAAATCAATAAAAATTAATTTTAATTCCCCACCATTATTCTCTATTTAGTCCATGTCCTGATTTCCTCAGTTGTCATCAACCTTGAAGACTTGAGATCATATGATCTTGCTGTCTGTGACCGGCAGTTATGAAAGTGGTCCTGTAGGATCCTAGTCATTCTTTCTTGTTTCTCTTATTATTTACTAGGGGCCCGGTGCACAAAAATTTGTGCACTCGGGGTGGAGGGAGTCCCTCAGCCCGGCCTGTGCCCTCTCACAGTCTGGGACCCCTCAGTGGATGTCCTATGATGGCCCCAGTCTGCCAGGCGCCTTTTGTGTGTGTGTGTGTGTG
>PVJC01012031.1:0-40435 GCA_004026665.1 Murina feae | reverse complement strand
TGAACCTAAAAATCAAGTGAATAAGAAATCTGAAGAACAGAATAAACTGGTGAATAGAGTAGAATCAGAGGCATAGAAAGGGAGTGGACTCACAATTTTCAGGGGTAAAGGGTGTTGGGGGTGCGGGAAGAGAATGGACAATGATCGTACACCTATGGATGCGGACAGTGGGGAGGGGGACAGAGGGTGGGGTGGGAAATGGGAGGAGGGGAGCTATGGGGGGAAAAAAGAGGAACAACTAATAATCTGAACAATAAAGATAAATTTAAATTGAAAAAAAAAAAGATTCTGAATCAGAGGATATGAAAAAAAAACCAAAAACAAGAAAGCCCACTGCATGGGACAATATATTTGCCAATGATATCTCTGATAAAGGTTTAATCTCCAACATTTACAGGGAACTCATACAACTTAACAAAAGGAAGATAAACAACCCAATCAAAAAATGGGCAAAGGACCTAAATAGACACTTTCCATAGAGGACATAAATAAGGCTGAGAGGCATATGAAAACTTGCTCAAAGTCACTTATCATTCGAGAGATGCAAATCAAAACAACAATGAGGTACCATCTCACACCTGTCAGAATGGCTATTATCAACAAATCAACAAATGACAAGTGCTGGAGAGGATGTGGAGAAAAAGGAACCCTCGTGCACTGCTGGTGGGAATGCAGACTGGTGCAGCCACTGTGGAGAACAGTATGGAGTTTCCTCAAAAACTAAAAATGGAAGTGCCATTTGATCCTGCAATTCCACTTCTGGGAATATATCCCAAGAAACCAGAAACACCAATCAGAAAGGATATATGCACCCCTATGTTCATAGCAGCACAATTTACCATAGCTAAGATTTGGAATCAGCCTAAATGTCCATCAGCAGATGAATGGATTAGAAAACTGTGGTACATCTACACAATGGAATACTATGCTGCTGTGAAAGGGTAGGTGTTCCTAGCATTTGCAGTAGCATGGATGGAGCTGGAGAACATAATGCTAAGTGAAATAAGCCAGTCAATGAAAGAAAAATACCACATGTCGTCACTCATCTATGGATAATAATAACCATTATGAACTGGTGAACAGAAACAGATTCAGAGGCAGAACAGCATCAAACAATCTGTCAAATTAAAGCAACAAGGACGGAGGAGGAATGGGGGGGGGGGGTAATAGATCAACCAAAGGACTGTTATACATGCATTTAAGCATAACCAAAGGACACAGACCACTGGGGGTAGGGGAGGCTGGGGGAAGGGCAGGGGAAAAAAGAGATATTTGTACTAATCTTTGTAATACTTTATGTAATTAAATTTAAAAAATAAAAAAATAAAAGATGGCCTTACATACAGACAATGAGAATTGACTCCAATGTAATAGTGACAGTCTCTCAGGCCTGGTCCCTTTTCCTAATTTTGGTCATGGTCCTAGTCATTACTCAGTCATCTGGTTATTGGCCTCTCCAATTAGGATGAAAGAGAAAAGAGGAAATTAAAACTCTTCCCTTTTACAGCAGTGAGAAGTTCAGAATCATTTCAGTCAATGAAAAGTAAAATTGGTTCCTTCAGGATGTCAGTTACACTTCTAATGTACAGTAACTGAAGTGTGCCATGTTGGGATTGGGACTCACTGACAGTGTCTTGGACTCTAAGACCCTTACACTTGTACACACTTTTACTTGTACACCTTAATACTGCTATGGTGACCTACTCAGCTTGGTGACCATGCTTTCTGCTGTTGGCAGGAGGACAGAGGGACATGGTTTTGGATGCTCTATTTAAACATTGTTTAGGGTGGTAGTGGAGCTTTTACTTGGATGGTAATATGCTCATTTAAAAACAGGTTATCATCTCGCTGACTGTTGTTACTCAGTGGTTAGAGCATCGGCCCTGGCACCACAGGGTCATGGGTTTGATACCCGGTCAAGGTCATGTAGGTGGGTAGCAGGTTGGATCCTTGGCCCGTGTCGGGATGCGTATGGGCGGCAACCAATAATGTGTGTCTCTCACATCGATGTTTCTCTCCCCTCCCCCACTTTCCACTCTCTCTAAAAATCAATGGAAAAATTGTATTCGGGTAAGGATTAACCAAAAACAAACAACAACAAAAATAAAACAGGTCATCATCTGGAATTTAAGGCTCTTATTTAAAGTTTTACATCTCAAATTTCCAGTGTCTAGTAAAGAATGCTAGGCAGGCCAGAAAGGTTCTAAAAAAGCACCCCAACAACAAGTTTCATTACATCAGTATCAATGAGTTCTGCTAATTGGTTTTAGAGCATTGGAGTAATTGTGAAAATAAAAAGGAAAAACACCCTTAAGCCCTGAGATTGCTTCTTAGTAGAAAAAAATAGATTTAAGTTTGTTCAATTATGGGATTGCCCTCTAATGCCTTCTGTTTCTCATTATTTCCTAAACCGGGAATTGTCTTATTTTGTTTGAATTCTGTTTGGATTTTTTTCCTACCAGTATTATATCATTTTTCTACAGAGTGAGGCGACGGCGAGATCAGGAAGATACCCTAAACCAAAGATATCCTGAGAACAAAGACAAAAGAAGCAAAGATGACAAAGAAGTTCAAAAGAAGTGTTCAGAGAGGGAGGTGTCATCAAAGGAGGAGAAGCCCGTGCAGTACACGCCTCCGAAAGCCAAGCTGGTGAAGGCAGTTGTTGATCTGGGGAGAGAGAAGATGCTCAGGCCATCAGTGGAAAAGTGGAAGAGACAGGATGACAAAGACTTGAGAGAGAAACGTTGTTTTATTTGTGGACGAGAGGGGCACATTAAAAAGGAATGCCCACAGTTCAAAGGCTCTCCAGGTATGCACACCAGTCACACTTTGATGTTCCCAATCACATCTCAAGGGCAATCTTTTTAGAATTTTGTACTACTTATTTCTTTAACAAATCTAATGACTCAAAAAGATTTTTTTTAAAGAAAGTGAGATTCCCTCTTCTCCTTTAATTCTGATGTTTTATTAATCTTAAACATTTAATTCCTGGTTTTATTTAGAAGCTTATGAAAGTAATTTGGTTGACTTTTTAAATAAGATTATTAATAAAATGAAAACCTGGTCATCCCAGCACCTAAAAAATGTAGCTTAAGTGACCATAAGACAAACTGTAACTTGAGCATCGCTACTCAGTGTGGGCACTTTTGAAGTTGAAGCACTATGCTGCCACGGAGGTGTCAGGTTATGCCAGGATGCCAAACTGTGTGTCCACTGAGCCATATGTATTTCTACTTAAATATATGACATGCACATGAGTGGAAAAGGGACTGTAAGGAAATAGGTTCCACAGTTAATAGTGGTTCTAACCGCAAAGGAGAATTATGGAGGAGTTTGTCTTTGATTTTATCACTTAAATATTTTTCTGCAATAAGTATGATTATTATGATGAGGAAAATCTTAAGTCACTAGTTCAAAATCATCCATTATCTTACCTCTTTAAGTTGTTGGATCTGAATTGACATATTATATTAAATGGCTCAAATATTTAAGGCACCTTTTTGGTACACTAGTAAGAGTAAAGGTGCCTTTGTGTATATATAAGCAGTTTATACACTTTCACTTTTTTAGAACAATCTCTGAATGTGGATGAAATATGGTTAGTTTAGAAAAGAAACTCTGAGACACAATTTTTTTTGTTAAAATAGTAACCCTATTTCTGTCCTCACTTGTATATGTTTGTGAACAGCATACAAAAGTTAGCACTGCTGATAGTTTCCTTAAGGTGTTCATTCCAGTGTTTATTGTTCCTGGAACACTAATAACCTCTTCCCCAGTTCATTAAATCAGCAAGATGGTGTCTCTTTCTTTCTTTTTTTGTCTCTTTCTTTTTAAAACAAGAAACTTATAGATCACCTGTACTTTCTTTTTCCAAAAAGAAGCTTTATATGCAAAGGAGTATATTTTTAAATTAATTATTGATTTTAAAATAGGACTTGAAACGTTTATGAAAGATACACTTTGCCCTACTTCTGAACTCAGACAAACTCAAGTTCTTTTGCCCTAATGTGGGACAGATGCCAGAATAAAATGATTGTCTTTTATATGAAATAAATATAATTAAGAGAATTCAAAATAATAGCAATAACTAACATTCATTGAGTGCTTAAATATAGACCAGGCACTATTTTAACTACATGGGTAATTTCATGTAATTTTCACCGCAGCCCCATCAAATGTAGTATTATTGATATCCCCAGTTTACAGATGAGGAACCTGTAAACAGTGTAGATAAGATGTAATAAAGTTTTACCACAGTTATTTTTGTAAGCCACCATTCAGAGGAACTCAAGGTCTGTGTTACTAACAGCTCGAAGCACATTGTCATTGTGTTCCTTTTTGGTACAACTGAGTGGTGAAAGAATGCCCCTGGGGTCCCCAGCATGGATGGATTGCTTCTTTCTAGCTAGTAGCAAATTTTAAGTTGTCTACTAGTGAAGCTCTCAAAACAATTAGAGTAGTGATTCTGTCAGGCTGGGACAGCAGCAAATCAGAGGGGAAGGGGACATGGGATGGGGGGAGAGAGGCGGTATAATCCAACCAAGGCAAAAGCATTAGTCTTGGTTACTTCTAAATGCAGCATGTACAGTTTAAGTCAAGTAGGCATATTATACAAGTAAAATAAGAAGGGAAGAGTGGGCTGGAGTGTGGTGAATTTCCTCCAGTAGCAAGGAAAAATAATTAGCTGCTGCTGCTTCCTATCTAAGAGTTATGCTGCTCCCTCTCATTTCTGCAAATACATTATTATTTTGTCCACGCAGTATATTCAGTAGAGCTTCTGTCATATCAACAGACAATCTTTCTGTGCAAGTTTGAAAACAGGGCTACTGCTTTCAATTTAAAGTAGGAACAAAAAATGCTGATTTCTTTCTTAGGTATGTTTAAATCACATTGGGTATGTGGATCCCCTTCTTCACCTAGTACTTTGAGACCAACTGAAACATTTGTTCAGGTAAACCTAGCTCAAACCTAAGGAAGAAGGCCTTCCAGCATTTGTCTATTCAGCAAACCTTTACTGGGTGCTAGCAGCTCTGTGCCAGATCCTCAAGGTGTGCCGGGTCCTCGAGGTGCTGGGCAGGCCCGGGCCCTCACTCCTTCCTTCTGGCTAACCCCCTGGCTCCCTCCCTCTGCCCTCAGCCAGTGTGGTGAGGAGGCTTGCTGTGCCCAGGATGGCAGGGCATGCTTTAAGGATCCTTGCACATTGTCTTGCTTTTCAGTAAAATTCTGCTACCCACATGCCTAATTTCAGCTCTCCTTGGATATGGTTACAGTTTTAAAGCTCTTCAGATGCTATTCCTTTCAATTTTGTAAACCAGTGTATTTCATTTTTTAGGCAGTGCTTTTACATGAAGACAAAAAGAAACAAAAAGCAACTATATTTTTGAGTCCCCAGTCAGGTATGTGGGTTAAAAACAACAACAAATGTGTGTTATTTTACTTATTGCATAGTTACCACATGCCTTTTGAGACACTTCTTTTGAATAAGTGGTTTTAACAGGGATTGGACTTCAGAATCACTTGGGGAACTTTTAAAAATACAGTTACCCTGCCCCACCTTCATCTCCTAAATCAGGTTCTTCAAGGATTAGGCTTGGGCCTGTGTATTTTTTTAACTTATAGGTGATTCTTACACCATCCCTGAGAAGGAACCATAGTCTTGAATTATTTGTTCCTCTTCCATGCTTTTTGTTTCTGCTTTGAAATTGCCACTGTATCATCAACAGTATAATCTCTTCATGGAGATTATTCACTGCACCAAAGTAAGGAAAGAAAGTAATTATTGGTCTGAACTCCACTCTCTCTCTCACTAAGTCATTTATTCATTCCTTCAACAAATATTAAGTCCCATACCCACCCACCTGCCTAGTGCAGGGCATGGCTCTAAACACTGAGATACATCATTGAACCAGCATAGCCCCTTCTCTCATTCTCGTCAGAGGAGATACATAAACATTTCATGTGGTGACAGGTGCTAAGAAATATAAAGCAGGAAAAGGGAAACAGAATGTTGGAGAGGGAGGCGGCCTTCCTTATACAGTAACTTTTAAATTTGAGCAAAGAATCAAGGAAGGGGCAAGTAAGTGGGAAGTTGGAGTTCGACTGTTAACAGCAGAACTAAAAACAGTTTTTGTCCTCCACGGTCACTGAGTGGAATGAGCAGGAAAGGGTGGTAGGAGGTGAGGTCAGGGTAGGTGGGTCTGGATCATGTGGCACCTATGGATGACATTAAGTGAGGACTTTTACTATATTTTCAAGGTAGCATCTTCAAACATGATTTTTGAGGTTTGGATGACAAGTATAAATCAGAGATGACACTATGATATTTAACCTGAGCAACCAGAAGAATAAAAAACCTAAGTGTAAGAAACCGACTAGATATCTAGGTAGAGATGCCAGGAGGCCACTTGGATATACAGCCTGGCCTTTAGAGCAGGAGATATAAATCTTAATGTCAGTGTAATTGTACTTAGAGGCCTAGGTCTGAGTGACGTCACCTAGAAAGTAAAGGCAGATGGAAAAGAGAAAAGCATCTAGATACTCAGGTGGAAAATAACGGAGACAGAAAAAATGGCCAGTGAGGGAGCAGAAGCAGCAAGAGAGCTGGATCCTGGAATTCAAATGGAGGGAGTTCCTCAAAGAGAAGGGAATTGTGTGAATTGCTGCTCATAGGTCTGCTGTAGCTGTAGACTGAGAATTAAGCACTGAGCTTGGCAATGCAGAAGTCATTGGTGACTTTGAAAAGAGCTGTTTCCTTGGCGTGCGAGAAAAGCCTGATCACAGGGAGTTCTGGTGAGAGTTGCTGGGAGAGGAATTGTAGGCAACATGACTTCAGCTGTGGGCGCAAAGTGTCAGGTCCCCAGGTCTATGGACAGGTGCTGAAAGGGAGGGGACACTGGAAGGCTCTGCACGCCTTTCTCTGGAGTTTCAATAGTGCTTTTGAGTCTTGAAACGAAGGGAGGAAATTGAAGCAGAAAAGAAAAATAACTTTAACATACTAACTTTTCCAGCTTTTTTGGTACAAAAGGATGAAATTGATGCAAACATTCTGACTTCTCACCTGTTGATAGCCTTAGTAACTTTGCTTAAAAGTGCCTTGGCAGTCTTTCGCCGCACCCCTCTCCCCTCTCCTCTCTCACTCTCTCATCTTGTTCAATAAAGTTGTTTTAAAGGAGGGAGCTTATATAAGCATGTGTAGTCTTTTGAACTTGTTTGTATAATTTATGAGAAAAGTTTTTGAAATTTTAAAACTTTATTAATGTAATCTGACATTTTTGTACGTCATGTCAACCCACATTTTGTATGCTTTGTTTGTACGTATCATATTATTGCTAATGCACATTGCTAATGCCTGTATTAGTTACAGAATGTGAAGGGTCTAAGCTATCTCCCATAGATGTCAGTTACTGAGAAGTAGCACTCCTGAATCCTCAGAAGCCTCCTAAACCCTGCAGTAAAGAGCGCTCTTCCCTGCTGCACCAGCTGGTGCCAGGGCCCAGTCGTCTCACCTGGGAAGGCTAAGCACGCTCCAGTGAGAAGTGTTTGGTTGTCTCTACTTCGAATGTTCACAGGAGAAAAGTGCCAAGGTCAATTATCTCATAAAATAATCTAAAAAGAAATAGGCATTTATTTTTATGATCTGTGAACTTGACAGGTGGTGGGTTTTTTAATAGCATCAGATCTTTTTACAATTAAAATTTCAAAGGCATGGAGATTGAGGTTGGTATACAGAGTGAGGTCAGATGATTCAAAGAGAAGCACAGAGCTTCAAAGAATTGCCACCCTTACCCAAAAGGGGACTGGAATACATGAAAGGTAAAGACACAGGAGGCTCAGTGAGAAAATTCAGGAGCAGCTATTTGCTGGGGAGGTTTTGTAATTGTTTTCAGTAGAATGCATGTACTTATAAACCATAAAAGCACTACTGGGAAAACCCTCAAAATTAAATAGAAGTGAAATGAGAATAGAGCCTATTGTAAGATGATTTGATTGACAATGAGAGCAACCATGAAAGAAGGATAAAGAAGTTGACAGGCTGCCCCTGGAAGCAACTTTGATTCAACAAATGAAAGCCTGTGGGAAACAAACTCCACCACAGTTTATGGGTTGTTTCTCATAGATCCAGGGGGTTTGAGGGTCACACAAGGTTAGCATATGTAAACAAGCCAGGAGTTGTTTTTACAAGGGTCAGCCTTGAACAAACATTTCTAGAACATGTTACATAGGAAAAATACTGATTCTTGCTTAGTTTAGATATTCGTTTGGCCAAAGATGAAATGTCTTAAGAACATGGGCTCTGCAGTCAGATTGCATAGTATATTTTCTAATTTCGTAATCTGGAAACACCTGCTTAGCCTCCACTTGCCTCAGTTTCCTCATCTGTTCTAAGGGATAATAATAAGAGCAATACCTGACTTGTAGGGATGTTGAGAAATCCATGTCAAAGCACTTAGAACAGCACCTGCATACAGCAGGAACAGAGCAGAGGTTTGTGATGGGTGGTGATTCATTGGTATTTCCGCAGAGCTATGTCAGCATTGCTCCTGCTGAAGGCTTTACACGTCTTGAAAGTAGAGTTTTATTATAATTTTGTTAAGTGCTTGAGGAATACAGATGTTAGACATTATAAAAATGACAGTACTGCTTGACAGTAAGTTAGGATTTCTGTAATTATCTTCTAAGTAAGAAACTGACACATAAATCTTTTGAGCAACTGTAAAACTTAAATTTATTACAGAAAAAAAAATTAGTGTGATGCCAAATAACATTTATAGGTAGCTAAAATCTGTCCTTTCCAATAAATTAAACTCAAGTAAGTATATGACAGCTGTTGAGACTGTCAGACTTATCCATGATAAACGTACCCAAATTATATATGTTGTTATGAATGTGAAATGTCTCAATTATATGTAGTGTTAAATTTCCCCAAAGCTCTTTCTTCTCACCAGAGCCTGTTGATGGACAGCCCCTGCTCTAGCACATTAGCTGTGTTGACCTTAGGCATGAGGTTAGCTTCTCTGAGCTCCAGATGTCTCATGTATAAAATTGCAGTAACACCATTTATCTCGCTGGGTGCTGAGAAGATGCACCCAGATTATAGTAAGCACTCAGCCACGTTCCCTGTCCTCTCCTAATACCTGTCTCCATTATTCTTCTTCTTTTTTTAATATATTTTTATTGATTTCAGAGAGGAAGGGAAGGGGAGAGAGAGAGTAACATCAATGATAAGAGAGAATCATTGATCGGCTGCCTCTTGCACATATCACACACCACACTGGGGATCAAACCCGCAACCTGGGCATGTGCCCTGACCAAGAATCCAACCTTGACCTCCTGGTTCATAGGTCGATGCTTAACCACTGAGTCACACCAGCTGGGTGATTCTTTTCCACACAGCTACATGTAGTTCTTACCCCCTAAACAAGATGGTATTGAATAGAAAATTTCACGAATTTCCTTGCTCTTTGTTGTTATTTCCCTCTCCCACGTACACACAGCCAACACAATGCCTTAGATGTTCTGTAAATTGTATTGATTAGAGGTACACTCACTTTGAAGGAACAATAGAGTGCAGAATGTCTAAGAACATGAATTTTTAAAGTCAGACATACTTGAGTTTAAAATCCAGCCCAACTGTTTACTGGCTGTGTCACCTCAGCAAGTTTTGAACCTCTCTCTGCCTCAGTTTCCTTATCAATTAATTGGGACTAGCACCTTACAGAGCAATAAGGATTAATTTCATATATGTAAAGCCCATAGCACAGTATCAGTCACATACCACTCAATAAATTATCACGTTCTTATTACTGTAATTAACAGGAAGTAAGAAGAGTATTTGGAGATTAGAGAATCGTGATTATAAACTGACTTTTGCATAAATTAATTACTCTGGCATAATTAAATCTAACAGTTTATTCAGTCTGTGAATCTCAAGAACCTAACATATTTCTGATCCTTAATCCTCCCCAATTTTTTAAAGGGAATTACTTTTCTAAAAAGTAATTCCACTTCAATCCCATGGTTTGAAATCTTAAAAATTAAAGATGCTGTAAATGGATTAATGGGTATCTTTTCTCCCTCATGATGATGTGTAGTTATACAACTATTTTTCTTTTTAATATATTTTTATTGATTTCAGAAGAGAAGGGAGAGGGAGAGAGTTAGAAACATCAATGATGAGAGAGAATTATTAATGGGCTGCCTCCTGCACACCCCACACAGAGGATCGAGCTGTGACCTCCTAGTTCATAGGTCGACACTCAACCTCTTAGCCATTTCAACATTTTTTGAAACAGTATGGGGAGATCCTATTATCCGTGAATATAAATCATCCTTTTGAATATCTGATATTCTTGATATTTCAGTATATCACTATATTATTATTTCTTTAATCATTCCTGATTAAGGGACTGTTTATAAATGTATGATATGTCAGTCTCTTCAAAACATTTTTTTATTACATACTCTTTCACAAAATATTGAAAATTCATATATCTCCTTTATGTTTTTAAGTTGATACCTAAATTTTTCATCATAGTTGCAAAGCTTTTGTAATTTGAGGGGTGGGGGAATTATAAATACTGACATTTTAAAATACAACTTTTAAATCAGGCCTAAATGTATGTATGAAATGAAATATAAATATTGCAGAAACTTTACATCATTTCCTTTTTTTTCCTTGAATACCTTTGTTTCACTTCCGAAGAATTTTCTGTTAAGTCTGGAGGCCCAGTGCACGAATTCGTGCACGGTCGGACAGAGGGGACATGGGTTGGCTGGCTGGCCCCACCCCTGATCAGGGTCAGGGGCTGATTGGGGGTTGGGCTGTCTGAGGGGAGGGGCCAAAAGGTTTGACTCCACCCCCAATGGGAGGTCAGCCAGGGCCGGCTGGGGGGAGGGGCTGCAGGCAGTTGGCTGGCCAGCCCTGCCCCCTGGTCAAACTCCTGGTGGAGGGGACAATTTGCATATTAGGCTTTTATTATATAGGATGATATATTTTTATCATATAGTTCAAGCATTTATTGATCAGCCTATCATACTTATCTGAAATAAAAATATTTATGTAAATTGGAATTTTAAGCTTTTTCTTAAGTCTCAAAGTATAAAATTTTCTTCTAATTTGTTTTTACAACCATTAGAACACTGTCATTGATCAAAGCAAATGTTACAAATTTGGGTTTTAAATTAATTTTTATGTTTATATACTAAAAATGACTGTCATTTAATGAATAGATGGGATTTTTTCCAGTGCATTTATCTATCTATGGACCAATACTACTTATTGCAGGAATGGAAACAGTATTCTTTATCATTACTATTTCAAATTTTTGTTTTTTGTTTTTATGGTTGGTAAATATTGAGAAAACTTAGTAGTTTTTATGATAGCAAATTAAAAATAATATAAATTCTTTTAAGAGTTTGGGAATGGAAAATGTATTACAACAATGACTCATAATTATTTTTCATTCATTAAATGACCAAAAATCACATAGTAATGTAATATCAGAAATTATTCGTGATGATCATCAGCTATTACTGTAACTATACACAAAAACTAAAACTTTGGGGTTTTATTACAGGCATTCGCATTTATCACAAACCATCATTTTCCTTGCCTCCTTACCTTCAGGTTTTTCTACTCTGGGGCAATGTACCACATTAAGATTTGGATGGTTAGGAGAAAATGCCTGTCTTTTATATTATAGTGAAAGTAGGAAAAGAATTGTGAAAGGGAAGTTGGAAAGGAAAATTGGTGTGATTTCTAAGAACCTGCCCAAAAACTTGACCATGAAGGCATTCTCAGAAAGAATTCAGATAGAAATTAAGAGGCTGCAAGCAATTCTCTTAACCCGCCCTTCCTCACTTGTTAAGTCAGTTCAGAAATACATATACCCAATTTTGAAGATCACTATGTATATAACACCCTATAAAGGATATTTGTCTAAGTATATATCCTCAGGATAAATTCCCAGTTAGAATGATGGGTTGAAAAGTATGTGTCTTTTAACAGTGGTACCAGTAATGCCAATTTATGATTGGCAATCCCAGAGAGTCATTCACCCAGCCTGTTTCCCATACCCACACTTCACTGAGATACTCTCATTGAGATACTCTTCTGTCAGTCTGCTTGAATTTCTATTATACTATTGAACTCAATGTTTTTGTACATGTTTTCTTTTATATTTCTTCATGTTATATCTTTGCACTTTTTATTACAGTAATCATCTTTGTTTTTAGTTCTTTCTACATAGAAATTCATTCATGCTTTGTCACATGTGTTACATCCTTCACCATCTCCACCCCTAGTTTATTATTCTTTCAGCCTCATTTATGATTTGTTTTGCCATACAGACATTTGTTTGCTTGTTTGTTTATCTTAGTGGTTTGATCTCAAGCCAACTTTTGGGTAGTTTCAAGGCATGCTTACACAATTTATGAATTTCATGGTGTTCATTTATATTTTATGTCTATTAGTTTTAAAGTATCTTCAAATATACTGAGATTTATGTTTATACTAGAGGTTCCTAGGGGCTGCTGGGTGCTAGTCAGGGCCTTCCTTCGTTCCATGCTTCCCCCTGGTGGTCAGTGCACATCATAGTGAGCAATCGAACTCCCAGTCAGTTGAACTCACTTTGCATATTAGGCTTTTATATATATAGATATAGGAGGTTACATGTTTAGGTAAAACTATTAGTACTATTAGAAAAGAATGGTTCTTAACACTTTGGGGAAAATATAAAAAGATACACATAATATAACAACTACCCATCTACTAGAGAACTAGCATCATTTTTTTTTCACATTTCCAATCCTTTTTGGTTAATTCTCACCCGAGGATATTTTTCCCATTTTTCTTTTCTTTTCTTTTCTTTTCTTTTCTTTTCTTTTCTTTTCTTTTCTTTTCTTTTCTTTTCTTTTCTTTTCTTTTCTTTTCTTCTTTCTTTCTTTCTTTCTTTCTTTCTTTCTTTCTTTCTTTCTTTCTTTTTTTTTTTTGCCAGTAATTGAACCTGCAACCCCAGTACAAGTCCTTGACTGGGAATCGAACCTATGATCCTAGGTGCTCAGGCCATCAGTCTAACCACTTAACCACACTGGCCAGCACACAATTTCCAATCTTTTCTTAAATAAAAGATTAAAATAGTGAAAGTATCCTTTTACTACCACCCTCAGGTCCATTCTGTAAGTCATGTCCCCCTCCATCCTGGAGGCAAATGTGATAAATGTGATAAATGTGAATGCCTGCAACCATGAGTTGAGGGTTCCTTCAGTTCTTCTTGAAAGCTCATACCTATGTATCCTTACCCTTGGTGAATTTTTAAATTTACATGACATCATGCTGTATAAAATGTTCTACATCCTGCTTTTTCAAATCTATTTAACAAAATGATTTTTAAATTTTAAACGTGTTGCTGTATTTTAAACATTGCTGTATATAAATTTATGGTATTTTTTTACAGTATTCCATCATATGAAAACTATTGTATGTATCCATTACCTAGTACATGAGCATTAAATTGAGTCTGATTTTTTGCTGTTATAAACAGTGTTTTGCACATTCTTTTGTGAATGTCCTTGAGTATAGGTGAGAAATTCTATAGGGTGTGTGTGCTCAGAAGTCAAATTGTTTAGGTTACAGCATATATTATTAACCGTTCTGTGGTGTGGTTTTAATTAGTAATCCTCATTTATGAAACTGTATTAAAATGATGTCACTCTAGCAACCTGTCTGCATTTAAAAAGACTTTGACTAGCCTTATGCTTAATAGATTATGTTTCATACACTGTAGACTTTTTTACATCTAGCCTAATTACTTAATTCAAAACAAGTGACCATTACCAGTGTGAAAAGTTTCTGTGAATAATTAGCAATAAGTAGTAATGTTACAGATTTTTTGATGAAGTGAGACTTATTTTATTTATGTTGGGTTTTGTTTCTTCCCCTCCTCTAGGTAGCCTTTCCAGTAAATATATGACTCAGGGAAAAGCCTCAGTGAAGAGGACCCAGCAGGAATCATGAGGGAAGGAAAATGCAGCGCTCTAAATGGCCACTCAGGCATTCCTAATCACTCTGAAAATTAGGTTCATTTTACAGGACTCCGCAGCATAGATCAGGCTTCAACTTAACATTTAAGGGAAATGTCAGATTTTTTTTTAACTGAATGAATTTCATAATAAGGAAAAAAATTTTAATGTAGTCTTACCTACCACAAATCCTCATAGATTTAAGGATTTTAATAGAAAGCCATGGTGTATGTATTTAAGCCAGGTTAAAAAAAAAAAAAAAAAAAGGTAACGATGGCCAGTATTCAGTGAATACAATTTCATGGTTTTTAATTCTTTCAAATCACACTAAAATGGTGTGCTGATAAACCCCAAGAAATTAATCCTTTCTTTCCTATAAATCCCTTTTTTTTTTGTTTTGAAGAGGGGAAATTATATTTATTGTTGTTTACTGAATCCTGTGTGAAAGTGTGTCAAATATGTGTGAACTGCTACTACTGTATTTACCATTTACAAACCTTATTTTATTGATATTTGTAGAAGAAATGATAACATGAACATGATTACCTGTTTATGTGAGTTTTCCATGGATGAGCAATTGCAGTGAGGGGCTTTTTGGTTTTTCCCCTCTCTCATTTTAATTAAGTTGACATATATCTGCTATGCTCCTAAAAATGAAGTGAGGAAAACAAGTAGTCCTGTTTGCTGCTAAAAACATTTTCAAAGGAAAAATGACAAATAAAAGTGCTTTTTACTTTTTATGATATTCAGAAATTAGGGTGGAGAACTTCAAAAAAATCCCTGCAGATTAAAGAAGCCATCTCTGCCAATTATAAGTTTGCTTGGTGTCATTTTGGGTCTGACTGGAACCCTTATGGAACTGTTTCTATAACTTCACAAGCCTTTCAAAAGTAGTTCGTGGTCAGAACTATGCTTCAGTTTGATTTTGAAATAAAAGCAAAATTTAGACCTGTAATTTTATCCACATCCCTTTCTAGTGAAAATCCTAACTTTTATGAGGAAACTAGATCGGGAGTAAGGGCAGTACAGATCTGAGCCTTTTTATCTCGTGCTCCCTTTACTTGTGCTTATGCTGGTGTTCATTGACACCCACTGTGTGGCAAGCACTAGGAATGCACAAATAGGCAAAGATTTAGGACAACAAATACATAGAGGGAGGTACCAAAGGGTTTTTGCTGGGCAAGCATACCTAGATAGGGGAGAACTCAAACATATACCACCCATGGCCCTTTTAAACAAATTACTTGAAAATATATTCCACCAAGAAGACTCATAAAAATTAACTTCAGAATTGTGATAGAATTAGTGATCATTCCTTACTCAGTTTTAATGAATACAAACTAAATTAAGTGAATTGTGCAACCTGGGCTGAAACTCTGCCCTATATGACTTTCCTCGGCTGCCGCTCTTCCGAGTTCCTCTCTTCCCTGCATGCATGAAAGTCAACTTGACTGGCACACAGTTCTCATCAGGCTTTCTGTGGAAAGCCTGTGGACACTGTGGTCTTCTGGCATTACAGCAGAAGTCTGAGGCCAGCCTGATTTTTATTCCCTTGCAGGTTGTATTTTTCTGCTTTGAAGTTTGTGTGTTTATTGCTATATCTTTTGTGTCGGTGACTTTTGTCTGAACAAAACTGAATCCAATGTATCTCCCTACCCAAGTTTTTTTTTATTGTTTCTTTTATCCTCACCCAAGGGAATTTTTTGTATTGATTTGAAAGAGAGAGAAAAAAACATCCAGCAGTGCCTTCTGTACACGTCCCGAACTGGGATCCAAATCCACGACCTAGGTTTGTCCTCTGACCAGGAGTTAAATCCGCAACTTTTTGGTATACGGGATGACACTCCAATCAAATGAGCAACCCAGCCAGAGCTTTTTTTTTTTTTTTTTAACATTTTTATTGATTTCATAGAGGACAGAAGAGAGAGAGAGTGATGGAAATATCAGTGATGAGAGAGAGTCACTGATCAGCTGCCTCCTGCACGCCCCCTACTGGGAATCGAGTCCACAAACTGGGCCTGGGCCTTTGATCAGAATCACACCCAGGACCCTTCAGTCTGCAAGCTGATGCCCTATCCATTGGGCCAAACTGGCTAGGGCTTAATCAATTTGAGAAAATATCTATGTTTTTTGTTTTGTTTGTGTTTGTTTGTTTTTTCCTCAAAAATCCTTTTGTCATAATATTCCCCTCATCTTTTTCTTCCTGCTAGGAAAACTTCTCAAATTTAATCTCCACATGCTGGCTTGATTTTTTTAGTGTCATTCTGCTATTTGCTATTTCTAACTAAATTTTTTCACTTCACTTCTATTTTTTTTATTCTCCACCACTTTCCATTTCCTCTCATTTTAGCTTAATTTCATTGTCTTCTTTTTCATAGAAACCATGTTTTCTTATATCCTTTTAAGGATATTGAAAGTTTCCTGCATTCTATTCTGATTTCCAAAATAGAATCTACCCAGTGTACTATGCTTTCAGTTTGATTTTGAGCCCTCCCAACTGAATCAGGAGGACAGTGACCAGTAGTTGCCAGCATACCTGGACGATGCTGCCCTTGGCTTTTTGCTCCCTTCATTTGGATGTCAGTGATAGCCCCTTCTCAACGCCGCTGGGGGACAGATACATCTGTTCCATATCGTGTTCAGTTCCCTGAGCATAGCTTATCTTTTGGATGCAGCTGGCCTCTCTCTTAACAGGCTCTACGAGTGCCCCACTACTGGGGTTCTTTTCTCTTTCTCTCAGGAACAAACAAAAACATGAAAACCATTTTTATAACCCGAATCAATACTTATTAATTTCTTGCTCAATGTGTACAGTATTAACAATGTGCACAAAGATGTTATTTATTTGTTCCGAGTTAACTTCAGTTTATTTTTTCATCTTAAAATGTATTTCACAAGTGGTTCTGGGTGTTTTTTTTAATATTTCTCAAGTGGGAAAATTTGTGTGTAGATAGGTCAAAAGGGTTCATAGTGTTTCAGGCCAAAAAAAATTTTTTTTGAATAGCAGATACACAATTTAACAGCCTCCCATAAAACTATAAAAATGTGCTCCATGCTCTTTTCTTTGAAAGCAGGTACGTATGGACAGCAGTCAAGATTAGCAAACTTCATTGTGTGCAGTTCTGGACTTAACGGGGGTCTGGCTCTGCCAGTTTTCCAGCTAAGAGTGTGGCACTCCTCCTAACCTTTTGGCAGTTCCATTTCCCTGCATATAAAATGGAACTCATACCTGCCTTTCCACCATGTGGTAAGGATCAAGTGAGGTCTTATTAGGAAAAGACATTTTAAAATTAAATCCTGAGGTGCAGTATTGAACATTTCCCTATTGAAAGTTTTTAACCTACTAGTAGACATCTAAAAATGGTTACAGCTTGCAATCTCCTTCAACAGTGCCCACCCCGCCTCATTTCCACATCACAGAGCAGCTCCTGCTCTGAGATAAAGGACTGCACATATTTCTTACTCATGAAAACTCTTTTAAATCCAATTAAAGGGACCTGGGCCAGTTTCAAATAACATTAGGTATTACTGAACCACTGACAAGTAGATTTTGTGATTTAGCACTTAACACGCAAAACACCTAACCAAGTTAAAACTAAGTAGTGTGTCTTAAAGGAAAGAAGGCTGTCCAATTTACACAGGGTCCTGAATCAGAAGACTTAGAGCTAAAATTTTTAAATAGTGTGTGATGAATTATATTAAAAGACTTGGAGTTTAAAGCATTGCTTGTAAAATAGCCGCACCAACATTCCTGTCCTGTACAGCTCAAAGTTGTGAGGCTACTATGACACAGTGTGCTAAGGGTTCTTTTAAAAGCTGTAAAGTGCTACACAACTGTGTGATATTTTAGTAATTTATAAAAATGATAACAGGTCATCAATTTTTTTACATTTTAAAAGGACTTTTTAAACTTATTTTTAGAGAGGGGAAAGGAGAAACATTGATTTATTTTTCTACTTATTTTCGCATTCATTGATTGATTCTGATAAGTGTCCTGACTTGGGATTGAACCCTGAAACCTTGGATATCTAGACAATGCTCTGAGTCACCTGGCCAGGGCCTTTTTTGGGTTTGTTGTTGTTGTTGTTGTTTACATTTTTATTAACTTCAGTTTTCACAGCAAAATTGAGCAGAAAGTAGTTTCCATAAGCCCCAACAAGCCAACCTCCCCCTCTATCCACATCCTGCACCAGGACATTGTTACAATCCAAGAACCTGCTAGTACAGAGACACACCATTATCACCCAAAATCCATAGGTTACATTAGAATTCATTTTTGGTGTGGTACATTCTATGGATTTAGACAAATATATAATGGCATGCATCCACCATTGTAGTGTCACACAGAATAGTTTTGAAATATATGGCACCTTTAAATATCCATTATTAATTAGCAAATTTTACTGGGCACTGCAATGTGCCATGCACTCCTCTAAGGGCTTTCCGTTTGATCTTCACAATACCTGTAGGAGGAAGGACATGAGAAGTAAAATACCTTGTTACTAAGTCACCCAGCTACTATCCCACCACACTTTTATCTCCTAATCCCAGTTTCTTCTGAGCTTTGGAGGTTAAGGAAAAAATAACTTACACTTTCTTATTGTCAGTGCAATTGCATTTCATTACCAGGGAGAGGGAACTATTTAACAGGATTTCTAACCAATCCTGTAGAACAAGTATGTCAAGCTCAAAGGCTAACACAGGCCAAATAAATAAGATTCAGGTTTATGTGGGCCAGACAAAAAAACAAAAGCTTCAATTTTCATAGAGATGTAAGTTTATTTCAATAGAGACATGCTGAATACAAAGGGCTGAAATGAGTAATCATTAACAAAATAATAGAACATTTTAATAAAAATATTTTTTCTTGAACATTAATTTACTAGACGCTGGATAACTGCATAAATTAATAGCCGTAAGGTAAATAAACCTATTTTTCTTGCTCTTTAATTGGGAAATATTTCCTGTTTCACACACCAAACAAGTCAGTCCAAGACTAATGACATGGCAATTGGCTGCTAAAACATTCACTGCTAGTATTAGCAGAGAGAAATGGTGTGCCTGTGCATAAGGCACGTAAAGGAAATGAATATAATACGATTATAGTAGTCATTAGCAAACATAGTTCGTTATTAATAACTAGAGGCCCAGTGCATGAATTCATGCATGGGTGGGTTCTGGCCAACCCACCCTAACGGGCTAATTGGGCCAGGCCAGCAGGGGGAAGGGCCACCCTCCCAATTGGTTGGTTGGCTGGCCGCAGTGCACATAGTGACCAGGCGTTCTGGTGTTCCAGTCACTTGGCATAGGTACACACACACATACATATGTGTGTGTGTGTGAAAATATATATATACTAGGGGCCTGGTGCACAAAAATTTGTGCACTGGGGGGGTGGGGGTGGGGGTCCCTCAGCCCGGCCTGTGCCCTCGGTGAGGGGCTGAGAGCCATTAGTGCAGGCCTGGATGTTTCCCACAGGAGGGCCCACGATTGCACACGCCTGGTGGGCCCACACCGCTGAGGGGACACACCTGGCGCAGAGCTGGGTGGCAAGCCAGGGGCGGACGCTGGTGCAGAATCCCTTGGTGGGGCCCTGCTGCTGAGCAAACACACCCGGGGTGGAGCTGGGCAGTGGACTGGCTTCGGATTCTCCGCACTGTGCAGCAGACGCTCCCACATGCCCTGTGGAGGCCCCTGGGGGGCGGATGAAGGTAGTGGACCTTGGATGGGTGTTCCTGGACACCCTGCGGAGACCCCCAGGGCAGAGCCAGGCAGTGGACCCAGGACAGGCATTCCTGGATGTCCCGCAGAGGCCCCTGGGGGGCAAAGCCAGGCAGCAGACCCAGGACGGCTGCTCCTGCATGCCCCGGGGAGGCCCCCAGGGGGTGCAGCCAAGCAGTGGACTCGGGACAGGCGCTCCTGGATACTCTTCGGAGGCTCCCGTGGGCGGAGCTAGGCAGCAGACCCAGGACAGCTGCTCCTGGACACCCCATGGAGGCCCCAGGCCAGACCCCCCCCCTCCCACCGAATTGACACACCTGGCACAGCTATGCCGGCCAGCCATGAAGGCTCCCAGGGCAGAGCCGCCCTGCCAGCCTCCATCTTGGCTGGGTTAATTTGCATACAGCTGCTCTGATTGGCTGGTGGGCGTGGCTGTGAGCAGAGGCTCAGCCAGCCTAGGCAGGCAGTTGCAACAGTTTGCTCTAGTTCCATGGTTATTGCTGTAGTTTCATGGCTGTTGGCCTCCATCTTGGCTGGGTTAATTTGCATACAGCCACTCTGATTGGCTGGTGGTAACAGTCAAATTTGCATGTTTCTCTTTTATTATATTAGATATATACCTAGAGTGGGGGGGGGGGAGAGATAGAGGGGGAGGGGGGCTGGTGCACAAAATTCGTGCACAGGTAGGGTTTCTAGTCCTGGCAGGCAATCAGGGCCTTCTGGCTGCCAGCCAGGGCCTTCCTTCATTCCACACCACCTTCTGAACCCCCCTTCCCCACTTGCGGTAATTCTGCGCTCCAAAAGAACAAGACGTTCTGTCAAGTGAAGAAACCTCTGGTCCAGCTGGACCAAAAAAGACTGAAGCGTCTGGAGCTGCTTGGGCCTCGGAACCATCCTGCCTAGAGAGCACCAGCTCCCGAGCCGGACTGACTAGTCGGCGGCGTCAAGCGGTGGTGCAGCCCCGCTCCCACACCACGCCCAGTGCCCTCTGGCCGCCACCTTTCTCCGGGCCCTGCGCGGCTGTCACGGCCCACGGCCCGCCCCCCGCCCATCACTCACGCGGCCCGCCCAATGGCGGCACGGCAGGGCGGGGCGCAGGGGCGGGGCGAGGCCTGAGGCAGCCAGCGGCGGAGCTTGTGGCGTCAATGCGCCGCTGTGTCCATGGAGAGAGGCTGAGGCATCGGAGCTGCGGCCCAAGACATCGAGGCCCCGGGACGGCCAGCATGTCGGCTTCGTTAGTCCGGGCCACCGTCCGGGCTGTGAGCAAGAGGAAGCTGCAGGCCACCCGGGCCGCCCTCACCCTGGTGAGTTTTTGGGCGCGCGGCCTGGCCCGTGACTTTGGTTCTCCTCCGCTCCGCGAGGGGCGGGCGGGGCGGCGGGGCCCCAGCCCGCTCCGTCGCTCTGCGCCCCCGACCCGTAGGCCCCCGTCCTTGCTGGGAAAATAGACCCGGGCACTACGTTTCCCGTCGGGCCGCGCGCCGCGTTGGGGGAGGGGCGGTGTGCGTGCGTGACCCCGGGGTCGGGTCGGGTCGGCGCCGCCTGCCTGCGGCCCAGGATCCCTCCGGGGGCCTGGAGGTGCGGCGCTGGGGGTCGTAGGGTTAGAGTCGAACGGGACAGGCGCGGGGCACGGCCGGGTGGGTGGACCAGGATTTACCCTTGAGGCGCTTGCGGCGGACGGGCCTCTGTCCGGGCGGCGCGGGGCGGTGGGAGTGCGGTCCCCGCGCGGGTGGCGGCTGCGGGCGCCCAGGCTTATTCCTGGGGTGGGTGAGCGGAGGCTTCGTAAGACACCCAGTGTCCAGGCGGTTCTAGGCCCCACCGAGAACAAAGGAGGGCGGCTTCCACCCTGCGCGTGTTTACAGCGCTTTCTGGGTGAAAGGTCTGCACCCTCGGCGGGCCCCGGAGTGCAAGTCAGACCCCCCCGGCGTCTGTGTGTTTAAACCACAGGAAAAGCCCCTGACGTTAACCCTTTTGGAGTGTGCAGTCCAGTGGCACGTAGCACACTCTCAGCATTGCCCAGCCGTCATTTCTCTGGAGGTCCCAAAACTCCGCGTTCCAACAGGAAAACCTGCCGCGTGCGTTTGCAAGCTGGGAAGATGCATTTCGTTGGGAAGCTTGTGATGAGCGTCCTTCCCACACACGCCTCCCTCTCTCGGATCCAGGAGAACACTTTGTTCAGGTGTCTATCACCTGGGTACTAGGAGATTAGTTACTGCGTTACGTGGAAGCATGGATCCAGTCCGTGTAGTGCCATAAGCTAGAAAATTCGTTGTTGCAGAATAGAAGCAAGTCATGATCCGTCGGGAGAGTTCATTTTTACGATGGATTACCGTTTTACACCATATTCTGTATTACTTTTTTCTATCCCAGCAACCCTGTGTTCATGTTTCAAAGATATACCATCGATTATTGGGATTTTCTAAGGTTTTGAAATCACAAGAACTATAGGACGTGATTCATATTGGTGTCTCCTTGTAAGGAAACACAGTATTGAGAATGAAAAGTTTTTGCTACAAAGGAGAGAAACCCCATGGCGTTGGGTAAAGGTGTGTTGCTATGAAGGAAGTGAAAGATGCATCATCTACAGTGCCTTTTTCCATAATTTTAACACGAAAAACAAGCTGGAAATATTTTTCTAAAAGGCCAAACTATCTCACTCAAAGATGTTCCTTCACTTGAAAGAATGTCTTGTTCTGTGATATACGTATGAGTAGATTAAAAACCATCGTTATATTGCATTAATTTTTGAGAGTCTCAAGGTTTTTTTTAATTTATTTTTTATTGTTGGGAGTATAACAAATGTCCCCCATTTTCCCCACCCCCGCCCTTAAGACTCTCTTAAGTTTTAATTCACTAACCAAACCTCAAGTGACCTAGTCATTAATTATACATAAATTTCTTAGAAGGGCATGTGGTTCTTAATTGAGAAATAAAGTGAAATGGGAAGGCTGCTAGCTTGCAGTCTGTTGTTTATTTGGACTTTTTATACTATTTCCCAGGTTGATTTTACTTAAGTGCAAAGTTGTTGAAGTATGAAAATAGATTTAGAGCAAAGTGGGCCCCTTGGCTTCTGCCAGGAAGTTTTCTTTTACTCCCAAATGTTCCCTCTGTAGTCATTCTGACTTGTTCTGAAAATCAGATCCATAACTTAGAAAGTTATAAGAACCACTAGAGGCCTGGTGCATGAAATTCATGCATGGGGAGGTGGGGAGGGGGAGCCCGCGCGGGGGGGGGGCGTCCCTCAGCCCAGCCCAGCCTGCCCCCTCTCACAGTCCAGGACCCCTCAGTGGATGTCCTACTGATGGCCACAATCTGGCAGCAGAGATTCAGAGCAGGCGCTGTGTGTGTGTGTGTGTGTGTGTGTATGTATATGTGTGTGTGTCCCCCGCCTGGGGCCTGCCCACAGCTGTGTAAGAGGCTCGGAGCAGGCGCCCCATGTATATGTGTGTGTGTCTGTCTGTCTGTCTGCTGGGGGCCTGACCCCAGCCATACCATTGAGTCTTGGAGCAGGCACCCCTTTGTGTTGATCTGTCAGGCTTCTGGCCTCGCCTGCATGTTGTTCTTTCCCTTGAGCTGTGGCCAGGGCTGGGTGCTGCTTGCTGGCTACGCTTGCCTGCTCCCGGATCACCGTGGCAACCAAGGAGCAGGCCCTGCTGCTTGCTGCCTGCAGGCTGTGCATGCCTGCTCGCACTCGAATCATGGTGGCAACCGTCATGAGCAAAGCCTTGCTGCCTGGCCCTGCCCGCGAGTGCCTGCTCGGACCTGGATCGCTGTGGCGGCCGGGAGCAAGACCCTGCTGCCTAACCCTGCCCACTGGGCCCTGCTGGGGCCAGCCTGCTGGTGGTGCTTGCCTGCTGGAGGGCAGCTGCTCCCAGGTTGCCAAGGCAATGCCTGCTAGGCTCATGTTGCCAGGGTGACCCCGGCAGCCTCCTGCCCCACTGCTATGGACGCCGCCATCTTTGTTGTGGAGTGATGGTTAATTTGCATATTACTCTTTTATTAGATAGGGTATCTTTTCCCTTAGATGAGTACTAAACTAGGGTATCTGTCATTTGTAGCACTTCTCCCAATAGAGTCTATTTGGGATTTGCCTGACAGGAAAATTGAGGGTTCCTCTTTTTACTAAGAGTTGAGAAAAGTATATCTTTTTGTAAAACTAAATTAGGTCACTTAGAAAGTCACTTGGAGATAAAAACCCTTGGGGCTTGTTGACAGCTTAGTGTACAGACCCGTCACGTGTGTTTTGTTTACTTCATGCAGTGGTGCGCCCTCTACACCTTTGACCCACCAGCTTTAACAAAGGTTATACCTGGGGTT
This sequence comes from Murina feae, assembly GCA_004026665.1. Classification (NCBI taxonomy): domain Eukaryota; kingdom Metazoa; phylum Chordata; class Mammalia; order Chiroptera; family Vespertilionidae; genus Murina; species Murina feae. The sequence continues at coordinate 16,381 of PVJC01012031.1, read as the reverse complement.
GTACTTCCAAAGAATATTTTCCCATGGCTGTGCCTTCTTTTGTGTAATTTATCAGCTATCTTTTGCTTTTTGAAAATAATTCGAGTAAGTTCTTCAGACCTCGTGGGAAGTATGACCATAAAAATTACGCAAGCTAGTTTTTACCGTCCGTCATTTAGAAGAATAAACATGCACTTTAAAATTTTTTTTATTAATATTTCTGTAACTCTTTGAAGTAGGAATGCTATGGTTTCCAAAATAAATAAAAGCCGTAATTCTTCTCTTCAGCATTTCCTTCTTTCTCCCCCTGGGGACTGTTCCCTGTCTTGTTGATCAGCTTGCCTCCTGTTAGGATAAAATTGAGAGAAAAGGGCCTTTATGGACACTGGTAGTGATTTGTTTAATTTTTTTTCAATGCCATTGCTAGTGATTTATGGACACGGGTAGTAATGTGTTTTGTTTTGTTTTTACAATGATACAAAATAAAATATACACATAGTATATTAATAACTGAAATCAAAGTTTCACTGCACATTTATCTTTATTAACTACAATGCATTGTTTTCTATTTTGTGTTCATTTTCTGTGTTTTAAAAATGCTAGTCTCCAGCTTCTGAATTGGTTTCATGACCTTTCTACTTAGTGTGCAGACTTTGCTTCACTATCCTTATCTGGCTAAGCCCCCCCGGGGCAAAGCAGAAGAGCATACCCTGGGGCCATCCATTGGGTCTGCTCCCTCGGCACAGTCCTGAGCTCTGGCCAGAGTTACTGCCGCGTCACAGATCATGATGTCCACTCTTGGGGATTTCACAAACCAGGAAAATGCCAGTACAAAAGAATGGGGGATCAGCACAGCATTGCCAGCTAGCGGAGCTAATATAGTAGGAAGGACATGATTTCATCGTCGTAACACCAGCTGGCTTATATCTGTCACTGCTCTAAATGATCTTCAGGAATCCAGAAGAAGAGGGACTATTATACCCATTTAAGCCAAGTAATGGGCTGGGACACAGCTAGGAGGTAGACCAGGAATGCCCTGGAACAGACTTTGTCCCTAACAGCCTCTTTCTCAAGAAAGTGGAGTTGGTGATACACATGCAGTACATTGTGATGTTTTCTTATGTTGAGGATAGCTGTACTAGGTTAAAAGCATTTCTCCCAAAAAAACTCCCTGTTCTTGTTTCTGTTATTGATTAGCTTAGATGCCCTGAAATACTGATGTAAGCCAACTTTAACATTGTTTTTAATATGTTTTTATTTATTTCAGCGAGAGGAAGGGAGAAGGAGAGAATTATCAATGACGAGAGAGAATCATTGATCAGCTGCCTCCTGCGTGCCCTCCTACTGGGGATCCAGCCCACAGCTTAGGCATGTGCCCTGACTGGGAATTGAACTGTAATCTCTTGGGTTGATGCTCAAGCACTGAGCCACACTGGCCAGGCAAGCCAGCTTTAGTATCTGAACATTTGGTGGGACTGGGATGAGACGCACTCTGGGTTATTTGATGATGGCAGCACTCTTTCATCTAGGTATGCATTTTAAAATAGATTTGGGGTAAGCAAAAAGCAATGGAGTTAATAATCAACAGGAAAAATGCCTGAAAGTTGGCTTTCCCAGGAGTTTACTTGATTCATTCATTGGCTTTTGAGTGCCTTCTGTGTGTCAGGCAATGTGCTTATGGGCAAAATAGATGCTGCCCAGAAAGATTACATTTGTGATGCAAGTTGATAGTGCCATAGAGATTATGACAGGGAATGGACGAGAGCAGGGAGCAAGATGAAGAGGCTGTTGCTAGAAGACATTTTAAAAATAAAGACAATGATTAAGCCCTGCATGGTGGCTCAGTTGGTTGGAGCATTGTCCCATACACCAAAAGGTTGCAAGTTCTATTCCCAGTCAGGGTGCTTACCTAGGTTGCGAATTCAATCTTTGGTCCAGGTGCATATAAGAGGCAACCATTTTATGATTCTCATATCAATGTTTCTCTCCTTCCTCTCTTCCTCTCTTTCTAAAAATCAATGAAAGCATATCCTTGGTGAGGAAAATAAATAAATAAATAAATAAATAAATAAATAAATAAATAGAATTATTTTAATTAATTACAGTTCATTTCTTTGTGTATAAAATCCATAAGGTACCCTGGTGAGAATGGAACATAAATTCATCACATGAATTTGCTGCAGATAGACTTGAGTAGTCTTAAAGACTGGAAAATATAAGGCTTTGAAGAATGCAAATTTTGTAGCTAAAAACTTAACATTTTCTTTTTCAGACACCTTCAGCAGTAAACAAGATAAAACAACTTCTCAAAGATAAGCCTGAACATGTAAGTAAACCAGTCAAATACTTAGTAAAAAAATGAAGTTGTATTTTCACAATGAATTTGTCTTGTGATAAACAGAATGCTTCTATTAATTAAGGGTTAGTTTAGTTGAGCCAAACTGACAACATAGGCAAAGACCAACTTCTCAAACGCTCCCTAAATCCACATAATACAACAGAATACTCAGAAAAGGAAGTCACTCTCTTACCCCAGACACTTCGTCGTCATTCTCCCTTTAAAGAGGCAACTTCTTAGTGTCCTTTGGAGATAATCTGTACGTTTTATTCACCTAGACCAGGGTTTCTCAGCCTCAGCATTGTTGTTTTGGGCTGTGTAATTCTTTTGGGGGTTTAGATTGCAAGATGTTTAGTGTCATCTATAGCCTATGCCTGTGACTCCACTTCACCCCTCAATTGTGACAACCAAAAATATTTCCCAGAGGGGAACGGAACCACTGGCCTCAACTCTGCTTAATAAACTTGTGTATTTCTTCTCCTACTTAGGTGAGAACATACCATATATGCTGTAGTTACACTTTACTTTTTGCCCCTAATGAAATAGCTTGAAGATCTTTTCATACCCTGAATCTGGTTCACCTTCATCCCAGACCCAGACAGGAGGGAGAAGGGAGCCCAATTCCTCGCAGAATCGACCATTGGTTAGCTTGCTGCTGAGGCCCTGACAGCCCCAAATCTGGTTCACCCATACCCCGGACCCAGATAAGAGGGAGGAAGTAGCCTGATTCCTCATGGAATCGGCTGTTGGTTAGCTTGCTGTGGGGGCCAATCTCCCATGGTCCCTCCCCCCAACCGGTTGTCCCCACCCCACTCCCCCCAGTCAGCCCAATGGGAGGCGGGGGGGGGGGCAGCCAACCTCCCATGGCCCCTCCCCCTGGCAGGCTGAGGGATCACCCCCATGCACAAATTCGTGCACCAGTCTTCTAGTCTTTACATAAAAATCCACCTCATTGTTATTCCTGACTGCATTTAATAGTACAGCCCACTGAACAAGTTTGATTTATTTAAACAATCCCCCCATATTAAAGGTTTTTGGGTTGTTTTCATTCAGTGCTGCCACAAACATCATTCAACAAATATTTAGTGTCTATAGTATACCAGGCCCTGTGTTCTAGGCCTGTAAGCATAGCTTAGTGCCTGTACATAGGCTATATTCTTAGATGTGGAATTGATGAGTAAAGAGTGTGTACATAATCTCAATCTTACTATATTGTAATTGCCTGTAAATTACTTCCAAGACTATTAACAGTTACTGATTATACTACAGTGTGGTTTCTAGATTCCATTGTACGATGTCCCATTACAATGGGAGTTCCTCCTGTGAATTATTATGTGCTAACATATGTCAGTGTTCCAACTCCATTTGGATATACTAATGACTAGAATAGAAATTAACCAAATGAAACAAAAAGATTAACTTTGTAGATTTTTTAAAATATATTTTATTGACTTTTTACAGAGAGGAAGAGAGAGGGATAGAGAGTTAGAAACATTGATGAGAGAGAAACATCAATCAGCTGCCTCCTGCACACTCCCCACTGGGGATGTGCCCACAACCAAGGTATATGCCCTTCACTGGAATCGAACCTGGGACCCTTCAGTCTGCAGGCCAACACTCTATCCACTGAGCCAAACTGGTTAGGGCAACTTTGTAGATTTTTTCATGGTGACATGAAAAGGATTGAGCAAGGGCTTCATGTGGTGTCACTGTGGCAGAGTCAATCCCTTTTCCAAATTCCAGTTACCTAAAGCTGTACTTTCACATAACTGTTTAAGTGTCTAGATCCATTCTGATGGTTGGACTTCCTGCTTGCTTGTGTCTTCCTGTTTACATAGATAAAGACTAAGTTAAGTACTTATGACTTGAGCTCCAGAACTTCAGCTAGACAATTTATTGTGTATGTATCATGCTACCTCCGAGGCTCTCTAAGCTGGCACTCTGAAGGTGAATAAAACTGGCTCTGGCTCCTTGCTGTTGTTTAAGGACTGAAGAGACTACTCTGAATGACTCACTTCATCAGAGCTCCCAGACAGCTCGACATTCTAACTCCCACTCTTCACCAGTGTCTCACTCCTTCATGATCGCTTTCTGAAAGCAAGCACATGTTGCTGCTTTTCTGAGAATCAACATCTGCTTAGTGAAATAATACTTTTTATGATGATATTTTTGCTGTATACATAAATGAAAAATCAGATAGGCACCAAGAATAGGAATTCTGTAGACCTTGTTAGAAAATTTCATTAAGGTAGACATTGGTATTTTAAAAGTGCTGTTTGGTCACTTTTTAAATTTCTTACATTTCTGTTGGCATCAGTCTTTTGCTTCCTGGTATTTGAGAATGTTGACACAGCTCTGCTACAGAATTAAGGCCCTGTTAGAGGCAGCATGATTGCTAGGCCTGTGGACCTTGGCGAACCTAACCATAGGGAAACTTCCTGAGAATATCTCACATGATGAGGTGGAGCAGAAGTGTTTTTGAGCAAGTTTGTTTTTTTTAAGTTGTCATCTCTGCCATTCAGATACTTTTCTCTTTCCTTTAAAAAAAGTGATTATTCTATTTTTTTTCTTTATTAAATTAAAACTCTTTCCTTTATAATGTTATTCCCAATGACTATAGTTTGGGTTTTTCTCCCCTCCCCCACCCCCCCACCCCATATTGTTTTCTTTGTATATAATTAGTTTTGATTCTTATTGGGCCACCCATTAGTGTCATAATGATTTTTGTACAATAAGTTAATTTTTATAATACTTGCTTCCCATTCAGTTTATACTTTCTAAAGGGCTATTTTATAGCCTGGAATCCTATATAATAAAAGGCTAATATGCAAAACAACTGAACGGTGGAACGACCAGTCCCTATGACACACACTGACCAGGGAACAGAAGCTCCATGCAGGAGCTGCCCCCTGGTGGTCAATGAGCTCCCACAGTGGGAACACCACTCAGCCAGAAGCCAGGCTCACTGCTAGTGAGCGCAGCGGCGGCAGCGGGAGCCTCGCCTGCTCCCCATGGGGAGCAGGTCTATGCCATCAGTCCAACATCCCCCAAGGGCTCCCGGTCTGCAAGAGGGCAATGGCTGGGCTGAGGGACCACCCCCCCACACACACACACACACCCAGTGCATGAATTTTGTGCACAGGGCCTCTAGTCTAATATATATCTTTTAGCTTAAAAAGAAATGAAGAAGTGAAAATCATATAGCCAGGACTTTTTAAATGTGATTGTTTAATCTGTACTATGTTAAAATTAAGTTTATATTTACAATTATTTTTCAGGTAGGCGTGAAAGTTGGCGTCCGAACCAGGGGTTGTAATGGCCTTTCTTATACTCTAGAATATACAAAAACAAAAGGAGATTCTGATGAAGAAGTTGTTCAAGATGGTGAGTATTAAACAAACTCTTTCTGGGCACTTTCTTTTGCCTAAAATGTTTCTCCTTATATAGCAAGAAGAGTAATAATAATAGTAGGGATAGCATATATAATGTTCACTATGAATAGACATGGTGTGAGAGACTTTTCAAATGAGAATGATACCATATTGTCCCCATTTTGCCAATAAGAAAAACTGAGGCATGGAGAGATTCAATAATTTGCATAGGGTCACTAGGAAGTGGCCTAGTGAACATTTGGATCCAATCAGATTTATGGCAGAGGCTGTGCTATGGTAGATTATTGGTTAAATATGTTTATTTGTGTCAATTATGAAAGGTTATTCTGTGTAAAAAGTTTTTAAGATGATAAAAAGTCAAAATGAACCAACTGCTTTTGTGTGAAATAGCAGTTTTACATATATATCAAATAAGTAATGTCATCTCATGCTTTGGGGGATTCGATAGTTTCAATTTTAATTTCCAAATTAAAATTTTCAGGTCTTTAATTTTATTTGCCCCCAATACCTGCCCCTATGCAATAATCTGATTAAACCTATTTAAAACAAAATAAATAGTGCTACTGCTTTGGGGGAACTTCAGTGTACATGGGTTTTGCAGTGGTGGCTTTGTGCATCAGAAATGTGCTATTGGCTAGCTTTCCTGGATTCCTAGTGTGAGTTCACTTTACTAAATTGAATTTACTAACCAAGAAAGGTATTTGTTAATATTTTATTTTTAAATCAGTACATAAACTTATACCTTAAATTTTTCATCTTGATGGAGAGGAGATCAAATAAATATGTATGGTTATATTTAAGTAATGATAATTTCATATAAGGAAGAAAGCTTTTTTTTTTTAAGTATATTTTATTGTTTTTTTACAGAAAGGAAAGGAGAGGGCTAGAGAGTTAGAAACATCAATGAGAGAGAAACATCAATCAGCTGCCTCCTACACACCCCCCACTGGGGATGTGCCTGCAACCAAGGTACATGCCCTTGACCGGAATCGAACCCGGGACCTTTCAGTCCGCAGGCCAACTGCTCTATCCACTGAGCCAAACCAGTCAGGGCAGAAAGCTTTCTTAAACTGATTGTATTTATGATAATGCTGACTTCTGTCTACATAATTACTATGGGTTATGTTATTACCAGTTTTCTAGCACATGCAGAGAAGAACAGAACTACTGTGTCTTCTTAAACCAACTCACTTTACCACAGTCTTTGGTGTGTCTAGGTGTGGCAGTATATCGTGTGTATAGATGGCATTACAGGGTTTTTATAAATATATCTTCTCCATCTTTACAAAATTCACTGAATATACACATTTTCCTTATGTTGCAAATTTGAAAAATGGGTGAAATATAGTGAAAGGCAAATTCTAGTTTTATATAGACTTGTCATGGAATTTGCTTGGGTACAACTTTCTGGCCTAATATAATAGCTTTTTACATAGGTTATTGTGTAGAAAGAGGGGACAGGAAACTGAGCACTGAATCCCTTAAAGGAAACCATGAGAGACTCAGAAGCGCCGTTTGGGTTTTGTTAGTGTTACTATTTAAAGCTTCCTTGGCCTTTGGCTCGCAGGTTCTGTTGGTGTGCAGGCTTTATATGACATGTGTTTTCTTCTCCCCAAGGAGTCAGAGTGTTCATCGAAAAGAAAGCACAGCTAACACTTTTAGGAACAGAAATGGACTATGTTGAGGACAAATTATCCAGTGAGTTTGTGTTCAATAACCCCAACATCAAAGGAACATGTGGCTGTGGAGAAAGCTTTAATATTTGACTCCTCAGGACTGCTCTGGCTGTAAGCTCCAGGAAAGCTGTGGAAGAAATCGTGACTGTCACATGCTTAAGGTTGACAATGCATGGCTGCATAAGGAGGAAAATAAACTGATGCATTTTGAAAATGAAGCCAGTGTGTTAGATTTCAGAAGTGGTATTTGTCTTCTTTTAGGGGATAGAATATGAGAAGCCATCGCTCTCTTTGGGTCATTTTTCTGATCTATAAAGAAACTAAATCCTGCCCTGTACTTAATTCTCTTGCATCCTTTGTGTTGGAACCAGTTTTACGGAAGGTGCTGGCCTGGGAGGATTTCGGGAAACACGTTCTTAGTAGGTGTGCTCTCGGGATCTCCATTGAATGACTTGAATATGCATCTCTAGGCCAGATTGGTGATTCTTAAAATTCAGAAGCAGAAAGTCCTGACTACTAGGTTGACATGGTGATGCATTGTTTTTCTACCCAAACTTGGCTCAGCCTTTCTACATTTGTATCCAAAATTTCATTGTTAGATGCCACGTTCCCTTACCCTTCAGCAGCATCAGCCATTAGATGAACGTGTCAGAGATTTCTTTGAAATACAGTGCAGAATGGTTTTGAGTGATGGCATCAAAAGGTAAGAAATACTTCGCCCACCATTTTTCATCCATTTTCTTTGCCACTCTAAACATCTGCGAAGGTGGGATCTCAAGCTGACTTAGATTCTTTTATTTGAAAGGTCTCTTACAAGCCACATCTAGTCCACCCCCTCAGGAAGCAAAACCCCAGGGAAGGAGGAAGACTTAATGCCCACCTGCACATACAGAGTGGGGACTACTCGCATGTCCCCTTCCATGGAGGTGACAGGCCAGCCCAGAGCGCCGAGGCAGGCAGCGAAGGTAAATGGGCGATCTGGCTTCTCTAGGTGATGGACGTTTCGATAAAATTTCTGTGTAATTTGGTGGAGATCATATTTTTATTTTGAGTGAGAGAATCTTATTTGTAAACCCCTTTATGTGAATGACCACATTGCTTCTTTTAAAGTATGAAGCAGTGGTTTATACCTGCAGGGAAGACGTTGTGGTAACCCAGAGCACCCTTTTGGAATGTAGCAGCGAGTGTAGCAGAGCACAGGGTTCTTCTCCTAAAATTCCCACGATGCATATACTTTCTGGATCCTAAGTCCAAGTGCTGAAATTTTTAAATCTTAATATTTTAACCCAACATTTTTGTCACCAGTTTTTCTTTTTAACAGTGTTCCTTTTGTAATTTAATTCCTGATTTTCCTGAGCTTGACATATTAAGTGTTTTATCAGATGCCATATGCTTTTTTTGAAAGCCAAGTCTTATGAATTGAAGTAGCTGAGTTCCTTGATGTTTGTCGTATTTACTAAAAGTAAATACTTGTCACAAATTGCACCAAAACCTAGAGCAGTTGCTGCATGCTCATGAGTTTGTATTAATATAATTGTCAACACACTTATAATTTGTGCAATACTGAATGTATGTAGTGATTTGAGTTGTCAATAAAAAAATGTGGCCTCTTTGTGATCATGAAATTGCCTTTTCTTTTTAAGGAAGACGGGTTTGGGAATAGTAACTGTTACAGCTACTTATGAATAATTGCCATACTTTTGTAACTAACCTCCCTGCAGCAGAATCTTCTCCACCTGGTGCTGTTGCATTTCCGTTGCTGTGTTCTTCATGTCGTCCTTCACACACACTTTCCAGCTGCTCTTGGCTCCACAGTCCTCAGCATTCCCTCTTCTCCGCGCTGTCTTTCCCCGTCTCACTTTAAGGATCATCCATGTCATCAAAGCTGCTTCTCAAGCCTCCCACACAGGTTTCTTTCATACATTCTCCTGTCATGTTCCCTCCCTGGAATTCTTCTTTAAGTCTGTCTTCCGAGTTTTATGTGCACCTCCAAAAAGGTGCTGAACGGTTCACTTCAGGCACATTCATGGGCCCCTGCTCTCCACTCGCCCTGAGGTTTCACAGACGACAGAGACAGTCATTCTCTGACCTCAAAGATCTTCAAGTTGACAAATGAGGCAGACACCAATAAAGAAAATACGGTACGTGTTGCTAATAGCTAATGTTTATCGCAGGCTTGCTACGTGCCCAGAATTATTCTAATTAACAATCTTCACAACCCAGTGAAGTAGGCCTGCCTTCTGTCTTTTTCGTAGATGAGAGCCTAAAGCACATCATGGATAAAGTACGTGGCCAAGTTGATGACAGCCTATGGCGTCTGGCTCCAGCCGCATGTTCCTAGCAGTGAGGCCACGTTGCATGTCACAGTGAGAACCAAAATGGTGCACTTTTAAAGAGCCAAGTCAGAAGAGACATCAGGAATCTGGGAAAGAGAGTGAACAAAACCAGGCTTGCAAACAGACTTAGGAAGCTGAGCATTCAGAAGAGTGTGAGGCACAGAAGGCTGCAGACAGGACGAGCAAGGCAGGTCTGGGACACCAGGCTTTCTCTCGGTAATGTAGGTGCTGGGAGCCACCGATGGTTTCTAAAAGGGAGTCATCACAACAGGTGCATTTGGAAGTAGGCGGACAGCCCTGTGGAGCATGGAGAAAGCTGTGTGATGAGGTAGAGTGCAGGAAACTACTGCAAAACCAAGCAGGACCTGAGGAAGGGAGCCCTGTGAGGAAGGCTAAGGTGAAATCAGCAGGACTCCATGAACAGACCAACCCGATGGGGCCATGATTTTGTGCCTCTTGGCTACCCACACTAGCAAAACTTGTACTGGTATTTTTTATTTTGGTTTGTCTCTTGCACAATATTGAAATGTTCTTGACACAAGTTCTGTCATTTTCTTTACTATTCACCCAACACCAGGCACCTAGTAAGTATTTTGGCAAAATGATTCCTACAGCCATTAGCAGCCATAATGTGTTCAGTGTCCTATTCATCCAAGATCCACTGCAGACCCCAGGCGTCCTGTGTGACATGTAGGCCATCGGCTTTTTGGAGGGTTCTTCACACAGAAGCAAACCCAGCACCAATGCAGCATCACAATTAAAAACCCACTCTTCCACATCAAGCTGCTAACTGGACGGCTCAGGCCACTGTGGCTAAATACCCCGTGAAATGGTGGGGGTGTTGGGCCACACTGCCCTCTGTCACAGGACCCACAGAATGACTTTTTTCTCAACAAGGAAAGGGTGGAGCAAGGTTGGAAAAATCCCTACAAGATCAGATGTTCCTAACTTTTCTAGGCTTCACATAGCAGGAAATACCTTTAAAAAAACAACAGCTTCTTGTTTTGGTGCCTCAGAGATCAGGAAATGCAAAAGCCTGTGATGTGAAGCCGCCTGGCCCTTCCCTGCCATCTAACAGCCTACAAAGCTCTTTAACCGTCAGTGGCCTGTGTGACCTGGGCCGGAGAGATGGCATCAGCCTGCAGGAAGTACAAGTTCGGCCGGCCTGGTGCAGTGCATGGGAAGCTGACATGCAAAGATGTAGGCCTGGGTGAGAGCTACCCCTGAATTTGAACCATGGGTTCTGCCACTTTGTAGCCTGATGACCTGGCCAGGTGAGGTCACTTCTCTGAATCTGCTTCCCTTCTGTAGAACAAGCTCAGAATGTGGGGAAATTGGATGAGTTAAGAGCACAGTACAGCATCCAGCTGGCATACATTGTAGTTTACCCATTAATTGTCCATCAAAGCAAGCGTTTATGGAAATGAGTGTCCACACAATTAGGGAGCTATTGTCCCATATTAAAATCTGGGGGGAAATTAGCTGCATTTCTTTCCAATGACTACAGTCCTACAAAAACAATCGTACAGAGAAATTGTATTCTCTTAGTAGCTGATGGGAGACTTCCTATGGAGAGAAACCTGCCTTCATTGAGGAGGAGTAGCCCCAGGTGGACCGCATCAAACCTCAGGGAGAGCCAGGCTGGAGGTCTGCCCTGCCCTCCACTTCCTTTGAGATGCTCAGCCCATGTTGGGGGTTAACTGTGGGACAATGAGGTCAACTTCCTCTCTTGCAAAATCCTGGTTGAAGGCTTAGTCTGAAGATTCTTACTAATGTTGACTTGAGATCAAACATTTCCCCGCGGCAAGAGCGCTGTACCTAGTTTACAACCCACCCACCCCCCTTTTTTTATGGCCTTCGTAGGTTACTTCATGGTTTTACTTCCAGGAATGAGTAATTCTCAAACTGATCCCTGTACAGTACCCACTCCTCCAACTTTAAGGTGTAAGTAAGTCACTGGGGATCCTGTTCCAACATCCCTGATTCCAGGTGTCTGGGGGGGGAGGGTTGGAGGGTGTGCACACCCAGCCAGGCCCAGCTGCAGCCCATGCTGTTGCTCTGCCCTCTGAGTAACAGGGTTGTAAAGTATTTACCTCTGGAAGAGCCTGGTTGTATTAAGTGACCATTTGTGCCCTCGTGGTGTTCAGGGTTTCTGACCAGCATGAGATACCCAGATTGTCATCCTGAGATGACAACTCGAAGGCCAGGACGGGGCGGGCGGCTAGAGCTCTAAGTGCCGACTTCCTTTAGGTGTTCTGAAATGCTAAACATCTCAGGGACCCCATTTCCATTTACCAGCTTCCTGGTGGCTGGGGTCCCCAGCTCAGCTACCACTGCTTGAGCCTGCAGAACCAGGCGACTTGGAGGTTCACCAGTCATTATTATCCCAATGCTTTTGAACCAGAGTGTTTTCAAATTGAAAGACTGCGTTTGACACCTCAAAGGATACAAAAGAAGGGCAAAGTCTTCCATGGCCCTTCTTTTGACCGGCCACCTAAGGTGGTTGGTTATTTTGGCAGTTTTTAATGATTGCCACAAAATCCTCGAAAGGGGAGCCATTTAAGAGTGGGGCACGGTGCAGAGCACCAGCTGCTGGGTTCCTGGAGAGTCAGCATGACCGAGCAGCCCCCTGTCCACTCCCAAAGGGATCATCTGGGCAGATGCAGGAAGCACAGGTCTGTCTCCTAATTGCCTCAGTTTTTCCTTTGCACCTTGCTCCTATCTATAGAAGAAATACCTACCTGATTAGAAATTATATTCATAATTCAGCTATTTAATGTTTGCTTTTTAAAATACATTTTCATTGATTTCAGAAATAGGGAGGGGGAGGGAAAGAGAGACAAAGACATCAATGGTGAGAGAGAATCATTAATCAGCTGCTTCCTGCACTCCCCACCCTGGGGATCGAGCCCGAAATCTGGGCATGTGCCCTGACCAGGAATTGAACCATGACCTCCCGGTTCAGAGGTTGATGCTCAACCATGAGCTATGTTGGCTGGGCTATTTAATGTTCACCTTTTTAAAAGTTACCTTTTCATCCTCCACTCTCTCTACCCATCACCCTCATGCAGGAAGATAATCCCCTGACCCTTAGTGTTACACAGCTGTTTATGTGACTTTGAGGATGTTCATATGTCACAATGGACAGGTACTCATTTACTCACAACTTACTAAGCCTTAGGAAAATGTCAGGTACCTCCTAGACCATGAGGCTACTGGATGAGTGGAACCCAGCCCTTGCTCCCAGGCACACATATTCATGAAAGAGATGGCCACATAAACAGATGATTATTAAGCAGGTGGTAAGTGCAGTGATGAACAATGGGCATAATGAAGTGAAAAGCACAAAAAGTGGAAAGGAAGCCGGTATGGGATTGGCAAGGAGAGGTGGGGTGAAGGGCAGTGGATAGAGACAGGAAAGGCCAGCGCCAGGCAAGTGAGATGGTGCTGGGAGACCTCATTCCTTCCAGGAGGTCCCAGAAAGCTGGACCCAGAAAACTGGTCGGGACTGTGCCTGTACAATCTCATTCTTCCTCTGGGGCCTTTTCCACTAATAGCCCTGCCTTCTCCCTGCATTTCTGTGCCTTCTTCCTTCCGCACCACATTCCCACAGATGCATGGCCCTAGCTTGGTTCTGCTCTCCCCACGCCTGGCGTCCTTCCTCCTCCTCCTCCCTACATCCAGCCTTGAGAGCGTACAGCCTTGGAAAAGATGAGCGTCCAAATGAGGAGGAGATGGGGAAATAGTAGAAAGTTCCTCTCCCCTTCCCGGGACCAGCGCGTGGGGACAAGCAGAATAGCGCGAGTTTTCTTCACACTACTCAGAACAGCACACAGTTTAGCACACGACTTGTTTATTTCTGGAATTTTCTGTTTCCTACTTTTGGACCACTGTTGACCAGGGAGATGGGAAACCATGGAGAGTGTGCTCTTTCAATATAGAGATTAAAATCTTTAATTCTAGGAAAATCTCCTTGAATTTTAATTTTAAATAGTTTCTTTTTGAATTTGTTGTTCCCCTCTTTGGGATATCCAATTAAATATGCTATATCTCCTTAGCCCAACCTTTATATCTATGATTTTCTCTCTAAATCATTTTAAACATTTTTATTGAGAAATAATTTATATGCCATAAAACTCACCCAAAGTATACAGTTCAACCCACTAACCATCACCACAATCAGTCTTAGAACATTTGTATCACTCCCCAAAGAAACCCCATACAATTAGGAGTCATTCCCCATTCCTCTATGCACCCAGATCCAGGCAACTACTAATCTACTTTCTGTCTCTATAGACTTGCCAATCCTATATATTTCATATAAATGGAATCATACAATATCTGGCCTTTTGTAGATGGCTTCTTTTACTTTGCATAAATTTCTAAGATTTATCATATTGCAACATACTTCATTTCTTATCACTGAATAGTACTCTTCTATTTGGATGTACCACATTGTGTTTATCCATTCATCAGGTGCAGGGAACTGTGGTTGTTTTCACTTTTTGGCTGTTATGAATAGTGCTGCCATGCACAGTCATGTGCAAGTTTTTGTGTAGACATGTGATTTCTCTTAGATATATATATATATATATATATATATATATATATATATATATATATATCTAGAATGAATCTTCTGATTATATGGCAGCTCTATGTTTGACATTTTGAGGAATTGCCAAACTGTTTTTCAAAGCCACTGCACCATATTTTTTTACTTTGTTTTATTGCTGAAAGTATTACAAAGAGTAGTACATATGTCTCCTTTTTTTTTACCCCTTGACCTTCCCCCACCCTTCCCTACCCCCCAGTCTCTTGTGCCCATTGGTTATGCTTATATGCATGCATACAAGTCCTTCGGTTGATCTCCTACTGCTCCCCTCCCAACCCTCCTCAGCCTTCCCACCGTAGTTTGACAGCCTGTTCTATGCTGCTCTGCTTCTGTATCCATTTTTGTTCATCAACTTGTAATGGTCTTTATTATCCATAAATGAGTGAGATCATGTGGTATTTTTCTTTCATTGACTGGCTTATTTTACTTAGCATAATGCTCTCCAGTTCCATCCATGCTGTTGCAAATGGTAAGAATTACTTCTTTTTTACAGCAGCATAGTATTCCATTGTGTAGACGTATCACAGTTTTCTAATCCATTCATCTGTTGATGAGCACTTAGGCTGTTTCCAAATCTTAGCTATGGTAAATTGTGCTGCTATGAACATAGGGATGCATAAATCCTTTCTGATTGGTGTTTCTGGTTTCTTGGGTCACTGCACCATATTTTATTCCCACTAGTAATGTATGAAGGTACCAATTTCTCTAAATCCTTGCCAACAACCATTATTATCTGTTTTTATTATAGCCATCCTAGGGAGAGTGAAATGATATCCCGCCATTGCTTAAATTTGCATTTTCATGGTAGCTAATGATGTTGAACACATTTTCATGTTTTATTGGCCATTTGTATATCTTCTTTGGAGAAATCTCAAGTTTATTCCTGTGTTTTCTTCTAGAAGTTTTTTTTTAGTTTTAACTCTTCTATTATGGTCTAGGATACATTTTAAGTTAATCTGTATATGGATTAGGGTAGGAGTCCAACCTCACTCTTCTACACGTGGCTAATTGTCCCAACACCATTTCTTTAAAAAATAAAATACTTTTTCTCATTGAATTGTCCTACCCACCTTATTTCTATTTCCTGTTCCAATTTTGCTTTTGTTTGCCACAATAGCTAATTAACATTATGCTTATTTCCATTTTCTCTTCAGTTCTATTATGTTCTTACATAGACTGACATAAAAGGGAGATTAAATAAACATTCTGCTTGATTAAGTGGGGAGTCAGAGTGAACACAGATGCGGTGAAGACTGCATATAAGCACAGAAGATGGTTTCAGGAAAAAAAAATGAATTGCCCCCACTGGCTGAAACAGAGACAACATGTATGACCTTGTGGTGACATGGAAATAGGATTTGTAAATGTTTGGAATGTTTAGAAGCAAATTGTGGATAGTCTGTATAAGTCTGGTCAAGAAATTTACATCTTATCCTAAAAGGAATAAAGAGCTAAGTATGAAGAACGAACTAATGAATGGCTGAGTAAAGAGGTGATTTAGGATAAATTGCTACTACTACTGCTGTTACTACTACTACTATTAACAGCAACAACATACAGGCAAGAAAACTGGTAGGCGATCTTTGTAGCAGTCCAAAGATGAGGTCAGTTGGGCTTCTTATCAGAATCATTGCAATGCGTTTGGGAAGACTAGAGAAGATACTTTTTAAAAATCAATTTCAAAATGAAAGGTTAAGAGTTAAAATGGATAAAAATGAAGGCTGTGAAAACTGAATCAGAATTGATTATTGAGAACTCACTGTTGTCTTCAAGATTTCAGTTTTTTTTTTTAATTTATCTTTTTTGTTCAGATTATTACAGTTGTTCCTCTTTTTTTTTTTTATTACATACCTCCCCTCCTCCCAATTCCCACCCCAACCTCTGACCTTGCCCCCCCATTGTCCTCATCCATAGGTGTACAATTATTGTCCAGTCTCTTCACGCATCCCCAACACCCTTAACACCCGAAAATTGTCAGTCCACTCCCTTTCTATGCCTCTGATTCTATTCTATTCTATTCTATTCTATTCTATTCTATTCTATTC